>BLKR01002481.1:0-132500 GCA_011170035.1 Teleogryllus occipitalis
GTGTGTGTGTGTGTGTGTGTGTGTGTGTGTATGTATGTGTATGTTATACGTTGTATGTGAAATTGAACAAAAATATGTAAATGACAAATATATGACCATGTACAAGTCAATGACCGTTACATTAGAGTGACAATTGCTGACAATTCGTTTCAAGTGGTCATTCCCTGAGACCAAATTCGAATCAGTCATTCAGTGGTGGATATACCCTATATCCTTCAACAAACATTTTTGATAATACTTGTTTACATATTTAATTAATACTTGATTATGTTATAATGTGCAAATGTTTGTATTACAGGAACAATTTTTACATTGGAGATACAACAGGACAGTTTTACTCCAAAATTTCAGACTTTGAATGGAATCAAAGAAACCTTGGCAATGCCATTAATTACAACATATACATATAAATTAATTGGAGTAATTGACTACCGTAGTCCTAAAGATGGAAGGCAAAAGTTAAGCGAAAACGTTATAGGACACTTCGTTTCATTTGTCAAAAGAAATAAGACGTGGTTCCAGATGGACGACTTCAGATCGAAAACAACGGAAGTTAAACCTTCGACAGCAATCTTACCAGTCCTGATCATGTATAAAAAATCTTTATAATGTAATTTATATATATATATATATATATATATATATATATATATATATATATATATATATATATATTTCAATTTCACAATTTTTGAGGATGATGAATAAATTTGTACATAACATTTTGGAGATGCCAGAAATTAATATCATAATTAAAGATAATCATGATTTTATTTTAATAATAATTTCGAGTAAAATTTCATTTTAATAAGTATTAATTAGTTTTTATTATAAATTTACAGTTTTAAAAGAAGGTATTATTAAGTAGTGAAGTAGATAATTATTTATGGAGGGTGAAAAATATCTTTGGGGAAGCGGGAGCGATTTCATTTAATGTGATAATTTTTTCCCAGATCGAAATGTTGATAAACAGGATATTTTGTAAAGAGTTGAAGAATTTGGAAGATTGATTAGTGATGAATGTTTTAATTAGTTGAATTTGCAATTCTTTATGAATTTGTCTGTTGGAGATGAACCATTCAGCATATAGAATTTTCCGTAAACATTTATTTTTAATAGTTTGTATTTTCTTCATGTTTGACGCAGATGCATTACACCAAATTGGGCATGCGTATGTAACTGATGGTCTTATTATTGCCTTGAATATTGATATACCACAATCTATTTGTAATTTTGAAAATTTATTAGTTAAGGGGTATAATTTTGATATTTTTTGATAATTTTTATTGGCAATATTTTGAATATGTTTTCCAAGTTAATCAATGGTCGAAATAGAGCCCTAAATATTTAATTGAAATATGATTTTCTATCCAGGGTATATTAATATTATTTATTTTGAGACATGGGGGATTAGTAGGTCTGTAAAGTGTGAAAATTTTTGTTCGTGTTTTAGATGAGTTTATTATTATTCTCCATTGTTGAGTCCATTTAATATATAAATTTAAAGAGTTTTGAAGAGTGTTTCGGGCAGTTTGTATATTTTTGTGATACGAAAGAAGTGCAGTGTCATCAGCATACAACGCTATGGTGGTAAAAGGAAGGTGTGGAATATCTGACATTATAAAGGAGAGAGTGGCGATCATTGAGGAATTCCTGAGAAGATACGACGAGAAGTTGAATAAGATGTGTTAATTTTGACGCAAAACTTACGACTATGTAAATAGTTTTTTATAATTTTGAATAAATATATGGGAATTCCTATTGAATATAATTTATACAATAATTCAGAATGCCGAACTTTGTCAAATGCTTTGGTAATATCCAGGAAAATTCCAATTGTATGTTCCTTTTGATGAAGGTTTTGAGCTATTAATTCTGAAACACGTAGTAATTGGTGAGAGGTCGAATAATGAGAACGAAAATCAAATTGGTAATTTGGAATAGCTTGTATTGAGTTAATGTAGGATAAAAGACGAGAGTGTAATAATTTTTAAAAACAATTATATAATGAAGATAAGAGACTAATAGGTCTGTAGTTTAAGGGGAGATGAGGATCCTTGCCTGGTTTACATATGGGGATAACGTATGCTAATTTCCACGATTGTGGAAAATAAGAAATACGAAGCATTGAGTTGAATATATTTGTTAGTTTCGATAAGATTTGTGAATTAAGTTCTTTTATCATTTTGTTTGCAATCCAATCATAGCCTAATGTTTTGTGAATATTCAATTTTTGTTTTATTTTTTGAACTTCTACAGGAGAAAAAATTTTATTTTTGAAGGGACTGAATAAAGTGGAGAAGAGATGAAATATTCAACTTCCTTATTAAAAATTTGATCTATAATAGGGTTAGAGGTAAAAGACTTTTGGACTAAGTGACTGGCAATTAAATGTTATTTTTGAAAATCAGTATAAGCAGATATAGTACCGTTGTTTAAGATTGGTATAGGGGAATAAGATTTTGCTAATTTTTTAATTGTTGACCATTCTGATCTGCTATTAGGATGTATTTGTGCAATGTAATTTTGAAATTTGTCTAATTCATAATTGGTCTATACGTAATTTGATAATGCGTGATAACTTGCTGATTTTTCTTTTAATGCCAGGGCGACGAGTTTGTTGCCAGAATCATCTTAGGTTATGTTTAGATTTAATAAGATTTAAGATATTTATAGGGAGAGATCAAGTATGTATGTTCGGTTTAATGTGTGTACTAGAATATTTATATGCATCTAGAATTAATGTAAATTTTGTTTTGTCTAAAAATAAATATTCCATTTAGTGAAAACTGTCATTTAATTTAATAATCAACCTATTATTTTATAATAAAAAGAATGTTCAAATTTAGATTGAATTTATACGTAAAGCAAATTAGTTTCAAATTATTTTCTTATTATGCTTATAAATATTCTCAATTATTAAAGTTAAATCCGCAATGCCTAACTTTGACTTATGTGCGCTCTAGGCTCTCAAATGTTTAGTGCCCTTTTTTTGACACAAGTTATTTATAATATTTTGAATGTAAAAAATGAACTATATTTGTAACAATGCAAATATTGTATACGTATAAATAATTGATTATATGTTTGCATTTTTTATAACATCAACCATTTGAGGGTAAATAAGTTAAAAATATAAGGTATTATAGACGAAATTCTATATTTGAATGTAATTTACATTTTATTACAAAAGAAATTGGATATTAAACTCAAAAAATCATGTAGCTGTACATATAAAATATGGTTTGTCTTACGGAACCTCATTTTCTCACTATAGTCTCGGCAAATTTCTTGAATGTCTTCAGACTCTAAGCGTCCCAAAACGTAATTTTCTATGTAGATAATGCATTCAATATGTCTTGTTTAAGACTCTATCTCAGAGAATTTTTTACGTGCTTCAGAACAGAGAAAGATCGTTCGCCATTTGCATTGGTCAGACATCATTAGAGTCTTAAAATAATCTCATTTGTAAATACATATTTCTATAACGAAATTAAAAAAAAAATAATATCCTCCGAATTACCATTTCTAAACCCTTTTTTCACGTACGTGGTTCTATATTTTCATACCGAACGAGATGACTAGTAATGAAAACTGATTTTTTTACACGTAAAATATTATATATAAATATTACAGTTAACAACTAATTTATAACTAGAGAAAATTATTTTGAAATCAGTTATTTACCATAATTGAAAATACTTTCAATTAATAAAGTAATGTTAGAACCCCCTATTATTATTTATACTAGTGGTGCTACAGACTTTCTCGTACTTGTTAGTTGCCTACTTTCTTTTCTCTGACCTACCTTTTCGGACTTCCCACATACTGTTGCCAACTGCAATATATCGCCGCCCGAAGTTTTCAGTTTCCGAATGGTAGAACTGAAATATTACTATAAGAATAATATAAAAGATT
The DNA here is from genome assembly GCA_011170035.1 of Teleogryllus occipitalis. Classification (NCBI taxonomy): domain Eukaryota; kingdom Metazoa; phylum Arthropoda; class Insecta; order Orthoptera; family Gryllidae; genus Teleogryllus; species Teleogryllus occipitalis. Next base: position 3,919 of record BLKR01002481.1, read on the forward strand.
AAAAGCTCGTTAGAAAAGGCAATTTTCGTTTGAAAAGTTTGGAGCCGTTTTTAAGAAAATAACGTTTAAACCCTCCCTCCCGAAAATTGGCATGTGCGCCAATGTACGCGAGATGTACGCGCAAACGTACCCGGAGTGCTCATGGAGTCATATCTCTAGTGTACGGGATGTGCACAAGATCTTGCCACGATATCCATTTTGGTGAACAAATTGCATACTTTGCACCAACATAGCGCATCAAGATTTCTTCGTTAAAGAACAGGGACAGCTACCTTTGATTATAATTTATTGAATGGTACCCCAGGTGTTTCATTAGAATTAAAAAATTCAACAGTAGAATGCATGCATTAAACATTATGAAAGGCAACGTCTATTGAAATATATGTTTTATTTTCACCAATCAACATTTTCATGATCTTTAAATTGACAGAATCCACAAACTACCTTGTTGGAGTGAATATTGCTCGTTAGGAAAACGTTTTTAGTCAGACTCTACATAGTACAAAAATCATGAGCAAATGAGATTCTGCCTTCACCGTCAACTTGCGCATTTTTCTTTTTCCATATTTTAGAAATAAAAAGAAAATGTACCTCATGCTAAATCATTATAAACATGTACTCCCATATTTTGCTTCAATTGCAATGTTTTAACGTCTCCAGAGGGAAGATTTCTTATAGAACCATTTATGTACTTCTGACAACAAATAATTGCTTATGCTTGTATCAAAATATGAAAACATCTCGGTTTAGAAAAACACGAACCGGTAAGTAGCTTCATTTATGCTTTGTGTACTTCTGATGAGAAATAATACTTCACCTTTCTATCGAAATAATTATTAACACAAAGTTCTTGCAAGTCGTAGATTTGAAAGGCGTAACACGACAATTCTGGGAGAAATTGTACTGCTCATGCGGCGGCATCAAACGACGGGATTTCGATTCACGGATCACCTTTTTGACGTCTACGACAAATGTGATCATAACATATTGCGTAAAGTATGCCCTTACTTATAACAATTGAAATCAACACTAGCAGACAATGAGCATGGAAGTAATGAAAAATTCAATATACGTACTATCAATATAATATGACAGGGACTTCATTGTTGATTTTTCCTCAAGTTAATTCAAATATATATTTGAATAAACTGACGCAATTGTTTAGGATTTGGAGGTTATGTATATAGTGAGGCTACTTTGATTGTCTCGAAATTGTAGTTTGCAAAAATTAATTTTTCTGAACAGTGGCGTAGGTAGAGGGGGGCAAGGAGGGCGGTGCGCCCCGGATGATACCAATTATAAAATTATATAGTTTGATTTACATAATTTTAATGATTTATTTACAAATTATATATATACATGTAATTTAATAGAAACAATATTAAAACATACATACTAAAGAATCAAAGAAAAATAATGTAAAGTAAAACGCGAAACTAAAAGCTGTGAAACCCTGCTCTTCAGTGGTTCAAGAGTCACGATTTCGGCGATTACTTTATCTAATCTTATCGTTAGTATAGATAAATAAATGTACCAATTATCTTTAATATTGTGCAAATACACTTGTATTTTTATTAAATAATGTATAAACTATTCAGATAAAGATGTATTTCAATTACGGGGAGACACCATTAGTTTTTTCCCGGGTAACACCAACATAAGCAACGCCATTGCTTCTAATGATACGTTATTTCCGATTTGTATAGTTTGCTACCGTAAAAAGTTTGGAATAGAAAATGAGAGATCTCAGGGTGCTAAAGATTCGAAGAGCATCCTTTGCCACGATTTTGACGTAGTCGGTCCAGCAAAGTCATCGGTCAAAAGTCAGACGCCAGTAGTTCACTGTCTCGGTCCATGATATTGGGATGTTGTTGATGCTGCTGAGAGGCAAATTATACGTTTACAGAAGAGTCGAAAAAATGATGGCATTATATTTAGTTAAAAAATGTTTCATTTGGGTATAAAATAGTTCAAAATAAGTACTAAATCATGACATTTTTAGTTCCTTGATATCATGCAATTTCATTGGTGGTGTTTCTAATTTTACGGTAGGTGAACGCCCGAAAAAGTATACATTTTTTTATGTTGTGCATGAGTTCAAAATTTTTGAATTTGAGTTAAAATTAGTTTAATATTAGTACAAAATTATGGTATTTTTGGTTTTTCGATATCATTGATTTTAATGGGTTGTGTTGCTAACTTTACGGTGGTGAACCCATGCAAAAGTGTACATTTTTTATTTTGATTTTGTGCTTTCGTTCAAAATTTTCAAATTTGGTTAAAATTAGTTTAATATTAGTACAAAATGATGGTATTTTTAGTTTTTCGGTATCATATATTTTCATGGGTGGAGTTGCTAACTTACGGTAGGTCAACCCCCGCAAACGTATACATTTTTTATTTTGATGTTGTGCATCAGTTCAAAATTTTTGAACTTGGGTTAAAATTAGTTTATAATTAGTAAAAAATTGTGGTATTTTAAGTTTTTCGATATCATTGATTTTCGTGGGTGGTGTTGCTAACTTTACGGTGGGTGAACGCCCGCAAAAGTATACATTTTTTATTTTGATGTTGTGCATCAGTTCAAAATTTTTGAATTTGGGTTAAAATTAGTTTATAATTAGTAAAAAATTGTGGTATTTTTAGCTTTTCGATATCATCGATTTTCATGGGTGGTGTTGCTAACTTTACGGTAGGTGAACGCTGGCAAAGGTATACATTTTTTATTTTGATGTTGTGCATCAGTTTAAAATTTTTGAATTTGGGTTAAAATTAGTTTAATATTAGTACAAAATGATGGTATTTTTAGTTTTTCGATATCATTGTTTTTCATGGGTGGTGTTGCTAACTTTACGGTAGGTGAACGCCCGCAAACGTATACATTTTTATTTTGATGTTGTGCATCAGTTCAAAATTCTTGAATTTGGGTTAAAATTAGTTTAATTTTAGTACAAAATGATGGTATTTTTAGTTTTTCGATATCATTGTTTTTCATGGGTGGTGTTGCTAACTTTACGGTAGGTGAACCCCCGCAAACGTATACATTTTTTATTTTGATGTTGTGCATCAGTTCAAAATTTTTGAATTTGGGTTAAAATTAGTTTAAAATTAGTACAAAATGATGGCATTTTTAGTTTTTCGATATCATTGATTTTAATAGGTGGTGTTGCTAACTTTACGGTAGGTGAACACCCGCAAACGTATACATTTTTTATTTTGATGTTGTGCATCAGTTCAAAAATTTTGAATTTGGGTTAAAATTAGTTTAAAATTAGTACAAAATTGTGGTATTTTTAGTTTTTCGATATCATCGATTTTCATGGGTGGTGTTGCTAACTTTACGGTAGGTGAACGCTCGCAAACGTATACATTTTTTATTTTGATGTTGTGCATCAGTTCAAAATTTTTGAACTTGGGTTAAAATTAGTTTATAATTAGTAAAAAATTGTGGTATTTTTAGTTTTTCGATATCATTGATTTTCATGGGTGGTGTTGCTAACTTTACGGTGGGTGAACGCCCGCAAAAGTATACATTTTTTATTTTGATGTTGTGCATCAGTTCAAAATTTTTGAATTTGGGTTAAAATTAGTTTATAATTAGTAAAAAATTGTGGTATTTTTAGCTTTTCGATATCATCGATTTTCATGGGTGGTGTTGCTAACTTTACGGTAGGTGAACGCTGGCAAAGGTATACATTTTTTATTTTGATGTTGTGCATCAGTTTAAAACTTTTGAATTTGGATTAAAATTAGTTTAATATTAGTACAAAATGATGGTATTTTTAGTTTTTCGATATCATTGTTTTTCATGGGTGGTGTTGCTAACTTTACGGTAGGTGAACCCCCGCAAACGTATACATTTTTTATTTTGATGTTGTGCATCAGTTCAAAATTTTTGAATTTGGGTTAAAATTAGTTTAAAATTAGTACAAAATGATGGCATTTTTAGTTTTTCGATATCATTGATTTTAATAGGTGGTGTTGCTAACTTTACGGTAGGTGAACACCCGCAAACGTATACATTTTTTATTTTGATGTTGTGCATCAGTTCAAAATTTTTGAACTTGGGTTAAAATTAGTTTAATATTAGTACAAAATGATGGTATTTTTAGTTTTTCGATATCATTGATTTTCATGGGTGGTGTTGCTAACTTTACGGTAGGTGAACGCTCGCAAATGTATACATTTTTTATTTTGATGTTGTGCATCAGTTCAAAATTTTTGAATTTGGGTTAAAATTAGTTCATAATTAGTAAAAAATTGCTGTATTTTTAGTTTTGCGATATCATTGATTTTCATGGGTGGTGTTGCTAACTTTACGGTAGGTGAACGCTCGCAAACGTATACATTTTTTATTTTGATGTTGTGCATCAGTTCAAAATTTTTGAACTTGGATTAAAATTAGTTTATAATTAGTAAAAAATTGTGGTATTTTTAGTTTTTCGATATCATTGATTTTCATGGGTGGTGTTGCTAACTTTACGGTGGGTGAACGCCCGCAAAAGTATACATTTTTTATTTTGATGTTGTGCATCAGTTCAAAATTTTTGAATTTGGGTTAAAATTAGTTTATAATTAGTAAAAAATTGTGGTATTTTTAGCTTTTCGATATCATCGATTTTCATGGGTGGTGTTGCTAACTTTACGGTAGGTGAACGCTGGCAAAGGTATACATTTTTTATTTTGATGTTGTGCATCAGTTTAAAATTTTTGAATTTGGGTTAAAATTAGTTTAATATTAGTACAAAATGATGGTATTTTTAGTTTTTCGATATCATTGTTTTTCATGGGTGGTGTTGCTAACTTTACGGTAGGTGAACGCCCGCAAACGTATACATTTTTATTTTGATGTTGTGCATCAGTTCAAAATTCTTGAATTTGGGTTAAAATTAGTTTAATTTTAGTACAAAATGATGGTATTTTTAGTTTTTCGATATCATTGTTTTTCATGGGTGATGTTGCTAACTTTACGGTAGGTGAACCCCCGCAAACGTATACATTTTTTATTTTGATGTTGTGCATCAGTTCAAAATTTTTGAATTTGGGTTAAAATTAGTTTAAAATTAGTACAAAATGATGGCATTTTTAGTTTTTCGATATCATTGATTTTAATAGGTGGTGTTGCTAACTTTACGGTAGGTGAACACCCGCAAACGTATACATTTTTTATTTTGATGTTGTGCATCAGTTCAAAAATTGTGAATTTGGGTTAAAATTAGTTTAAAATTAGTACAAAATTGTGGTATTTTTAGTTTTTCGATATCATCGATTTTCATGGGTGGTGTTGCTAACTTACGGTAGGTCAACCCCCGCAAACGTATACATTTTTTATTTTGATGTTGTGCATCAGTTCAAAATTTTTGAACTTGGGTTAAAATTAGTTTAATATTAGTACAAAATGATGGTATTTTTAATTTTTCGATATCATTGATTTTCATGGGTGGTGTTGCTAACTTTACGGTAGGTGAACGCCCGCAAACGTATACATTTTTTATTTTGATGTTGTGCATCAGTTCAAAATTTTTGAATTTGGGTTAAAATTAGTTTAAAATTAGTACAAAATGATGGTATTTTTAGTTTTTCGATATCATTGATTTTAATGGGTGGTGTTGCTAACTTTACGGTAGGTGAACGCCCGCAAACGTATACATTTTTTATTTTGATGTTGTGCATCAGTTCAAAATTTTTGAATTTGGGTTAAAATTAGTTTAAAATTAGTACAAAATTGTGGTATTTTTAGTTTTTCGATATCATTGATTTTCATGGGTGGTGTTGCTAACTTTACGGTATGTAAACCACCGCAAACGTATACATTTTTTATTTTGATGCTGTGCATCAGTTCAAAATTTTTGAACTTGGGTTAAAATTAGTTTAATATTAGTACAAAATGATGATATTTTTAGTTTTTCGATATCATTGTTTTTCATTGGTGGTGTTGCTAACTTTACGGTATGTGAACGCCCGCAAACGTATACATTTTTTATTTTGATGTTGTGCATCAGTTTAAAATTTTTGAATTCGGGTTAAAGTTAGTTCATAATTAGTGAAAAATTGTGGTATTTTTAGATTTTCGATATCATCGATTTTCATAGGTTCTGTTGCCAACTTTACGGTAGGTGAACGCTGGCAAAGGTATACATTTTTTATTTCTATGTTGTGCATCAGGTTAAAATTTTTGAATTTGGGTTAAAATTAGTTTAGTTTTAGAACAAAATGATGGTATTTTTAGTTTTTCGATATCATTGTTTTTCATGGGTGGTGTTGCTAACTTTACGGTAGGTGAACGCCCGCAAACGTATACAATTTTTATTTTGATGTTGTGCATCAGTTAAAAATTTTTGAATTTGGGTTAAAATTAGTTTAAAATTAGTACAAAGTTGTGGTATTTTTAGTTTTTTGATATCATCGATTTTAATCGAGTGGGTGTGCTAACTTAACGTTAAGTTAGCACACCCACTCTTATACCATGTTTTTTTTAATGTTCTGCATTGGTACAAAATTTTTAAATTTGGGTTAAAATTAGTTTAAAATTAGTACAAAATTATGGGATACTCGTTTTTAATTTTCTGATAAGTGGGTGTGCTAACTATACGGACATCTGAACAGTGTTTCTGTATTGTGGTCTATGACCACCCAAAATAATTAAGTTTAACAGGTAAGAGTTTAAGAGGTAAAAAATGTCATGTGGAAGCCTCACACTAACATACAGGAGATGATGAGTTATGTAAGGAGACATTTTCGAATTTCGGGAGGAAGAAGCTTTCAAGAAAAGAGAAATTTAATTGTTCACGTAAAAAAACGCATTTTGTTTTTGCGCAATGATATAGAAGATGTTATACAGATTGCAATATTGCTGTCAAAGATGTGCTTGGAGCATCAAAGGCATTGTTAACAGTTCATCCGTCGATTTCTGGTCCTTAGCCCATAAGGGGGAGAAGAGAGGATTGAGGTAGAGGTTTATTTCATTGGTGATTCCGGGCGCCTAAACTGCTAAGCTCATTAGTCCCGTATGTGTAGCGCATGTTTTTTCTCAGTGGCAGTGATCTTCCTTCGCTAGATTGGACCGACCGACGGCTATCGGGGATTTCCGCAACGAGATATCTCGCACTAGCTGGGCACCGCCCCAACAAGACAACCTCTAAGTTCCCGTCTGGTCTCCCGATGCCTGTGGTATTGAAGTGAATGTTACTGCACGTGTGCGTGAGGATAGGAAGAGGAAAGAAAAATCGCGCGACGTCTGTGGCCCGTTTCTTAGGGTACTGCCTACTGACCGGAGAAACCACGGAAAACTACCGAACAGAGCAGGCGGCCGATAGAATTCTTCTCCTGACAGCGACTGAACTCGCCCTAGCTATCTAGCTGGTGTCGAAATCCCTGCCACCGTCAGGGCTCGCACGTACCACCTCCGGTTCAGAGGCACTGCAGTGACGTCAATTGATGCCCTCACTCACCTCTCCCGGCGAGGTAAAGGAGGAAATCGCGGAAGAAGAGATAGTAGGATACAGGATCACGGGATCGGTCAATTAATGGATTACACTAGTTTGCCAACGTTTCGGAATATTTTATTCCATCATCAGGGCTAACAAACAAAAAAACACAATCACAATAAATAAGGACAAACTCTTCTGAACAACATCTCTGAACATTCTGAACATCAACATGGTTTTTTTATGTTGTTGTTCAGAAGAGTTTGTCCTTATTTATTGTGATTGTGTTTTTTTGTTTGTTAGCCCTGATGATGGAATAAAATATTCCGAAACGTTGGCAAACTAGTGTAATCCATTAATTGACCGATCCCGTGATCCTGTATCCTACTACTTATTAACGGTCGTGATTTCTACAATGGAAGAAGAGATAGTGCGTACGGAGCAGCGGTAGTACCACTCGGAAGTCGGCGAGAGGGCGTAATTGAAACAAGGCATTCAGCAAGAAAAAAATAGAATGTGAAACTTAAAATGGGACTAGTGAGAACCCGTCAAAATTTGACGGTGAGATCTGAGATAAATGTAAAATACTGTGCCCAGACTAATGTTCACAATATGTTGCATTGTTTGGGTCTTCAGGGTATAACGAAGATACTGTGATGTGGAGTTCCCAAAATTTTGAACACGTATGGCCTATGACCAGGTAGCAATGCAGTATCTGCACCAAATGACACAAAAGAAAGAGCACTATTATACTGACGGATATTATTTCTAAAGAACATGCAAACTGTCTACTCCACAATGCAATTATTACACTGACACAAAACCTTGACGAATTGTAAACAAATCTCAACAATCAAAACAAAACATCACGCAGCGCCACCATGAAGCAGCGTGGACATCTATCGACTCATGTATATCGATTTTGAAACAATCACCCTTTGGAAGAAAACAATTGACTATTGATAAGCGTACTATTAAAGAATGATTGAATTAATTAATTTACACCGTAAATGTTGGTGAATGAACACAAACAATATCAGATAACACATCTAGGGATCACATTCTTTCATTTAAAGGAAAAAATACAACAATCGGTTCAGTAGAAGCTCTAAACGAAGCCATGGCAGAATACCTTATTTTTTAAATATATAGATAATTAGATCCCGAAAATGAGTCCAAATGGAGAGAAATGAATTTAATCATGAGGGGGTGGGGAATTAATCGATATAATTCGTAGAGTCCCATACGCATTAGTTATTCGTCACGTTTCCATTACCGGGATGAAAACTTTAGCTTCATGATCTTTGTAGCCAGAAATGTCCACAGTTCAGAAGAATAATTGGATTTTGCTCGCCTCACCCCACTCGCGTTGTTTTCACTCTGGTCCACATTGGTGTGGCAACGTTTGTTCACATTTGACTTTCTGGTTTCGCCCTTGTACAAAAAAAATAAAAAGTTAGGAAACATTATCGGATCTGTGATATGCACTAACACTAAAAAATAAAACAAAGAGCAAGCTAAAACGCTATTCTGAATGCTATTAAGAATATCATTCGCAGAGGGAGGAAGAGAAGCAAATAAGTCAGAAAGTGATGAAAAATCAGTTGAACAACGGATGAAAGACATAAATGCATACACGATTTGGTGAAATGAACACTGATCAAAACACACAAGCACTACGCATAAGTGTATTAGAATTGCGGGCGACATTTGAGTCGAACTCGTGTTTATTCAGTCGGCTTAGCACGAGCACAAATATCACCGTGCAACGATCTATTCAACCTGGGGACGGTATTTCAGAGAGTCGGGACAAATCTTCAATGGACGCTGCCCCGATAATCCTTCGTGAATGAAGTTCAATGATCAAGAGATACAACGCGCGATTGAAAAGCGCTTCATATGCTTATGTAATTCTACTCTGTGAGAAGTGGGTGACCTATAATCGTGTCAGTCATTGAATGAAAAAAAAAATGCGTTGAAAGCCGATGACCGAACTTTACAAATTATACAACTGATCCATCATTTTTACCTTCTTGCAACAACAAAACATTCATTTTACATAATATGAATATAATTTCGTAGACATACAAAAAATTGACAATTCTCTGATAAGAGGTAGCCGATTTACTTTTACATACGCACTTATTCACGAATTGGAACAGTCTGTCGTGTAGTCCATATCACAATTAGTTTTCATTAAACTATAACAAAGCCCAATGAGCAATTCCCCAAAATTTCTTTACGTTTTTCTCCACATATTTTGTTTTCGCAATTCACATTACATGTCTTGATACATTTCACAAACATAAAAAGGATTTACGTTGATGTTATGAGAACACACTTAAAACAGCACAAGTCATTGGAATAGCATTGAAAACTAGCACAGAAAAAAAAGAAAAATACAGGTAAGAGTTCCTCGTTCTCTCATTCGTTGTACATTTTAAACTCGTGAATGTCTCATACCACCAGCTTATTAATTAATTTTGTTTTTTTCTTAGAGGACATTACGAATCTTTGCATCTAGATTGTTGATGCAGGTTGAGGGCGGGATTATGAACCCATCCCCATACAAACAAGCCCCTAGAATACGAATTTTATCATATATTGATACTATGGAGCCACAACATTCTATGGTCAAGTTACGTACTTATGAATTATTGCTAGTACAAACAAATGAAACACTGACTGCAAAAGCCTCGGACTCTACCGGACAATGCTTTTACTGTGTAAACGAGCTCTCGTAGTATCCCGTTTAACAAAAGCAGCACCCGATTCAGAATTTGCTGCAGTAACCCGTGTAAATCAAATGAGTAAACTTTGAACTCATCGATACTTCGAAACCTGCAATAGAATGGCACAATCTAGGAAACATCCTTTCCCAGCTTAGCGATTTAACATTGTCCATTTATGTAGTATTGGGTTAATGTGATGGCGGTTAAATAGTAAAACACGTTTACACCAGATGCCGATTTGCAAATAAGTCAACGAGTAAATAATTTTAGTTTCACAACGCAGAAAAGGTTATATTCACATTATATTCAGCATTCATGAAGGTTAAGTACGAAGAAGTTAAAAAAACTGATGTTTGGGCGCTGTCGCATGAAAACAAACATGTGTAGAAGACGTCACAAAAGGATTGCATTTAAGCTCAAACAAATTAAGAAAGTATCTCACAATGTTTTATTTTCTGGCTTACCCTTTCCACAATTGTGTACGCAATAACAAATTTTGGTGAGTGAATCAATTTTAAATGCCTTTTCTTTAACATAAGCTAATTTTAAATTCCACATCTGACGGACGGATATTAAGTGTTATGCTTGTCTCTGCATCTCTCGCTACGGGAGACTACAAATAGCATATCAATAAGTATGTATATAAGTATGAATCAATAAGTACGAATAACGAATATGATATAAATTAGGAATAGTTAGGATTTAATTATAACTGGAAACGAAGTAGATTTTCAATATTTCACATTTAATCTGGTGGCAATCTTGGCATTTGTGAACCGCAATTAAGAGTTTCATAGACCACCGCCTCAAGGGACATGGAGCTTCGCTGGAGAGGCGACGGTGGCTGCCCACTGGGAGGCGGCGGCGGCGGCGGCGGCGGCGGCGGCCGGCAGAGTGCGCAGCGCTGTCCCGGCGCCAGGAGGCCGCCTCCCCACCCGCCAAGCCCCCAGCTGCTGTACGCCACCCCCCACTTCACCCTGACCGCACCCAGCACCCAACCCCCCACCGCCTCCGCGTTACCACCCTCGTCTCGCCTCGCGCCTGGCCACCCTCCATGGACGCACCATCACCCTGCCGCTCTGCCCCGCCCCAGCCCGCCAGCTCACACCTCGCCCCCTCTGCCCAACCCCGCCCTGCGTCACGCCACCTCATCTGTGCCTCCGTCGCTTCCACCGTCCCACCCAACACGCCTCCGCGCTGTCGTCTGGCCGCATACAGCGCGCTCCCAGCTCCATCCCCATCCACCCTCCCCCACCCAACGCCCTGCTCCTGCGCTATCGCCCCACCTCTGCCTCCATCCTCGCTCGCCCTACCCTCGCCTGGCCGCCGTCTCCGGCGCCTCCATCACCGCTTCCTCCCCCCCCATCCCTCACCCACCAACCCCGCCCTCCCCCATCGCCTCTGGCTGCCGTCTCCGGCGCCGCGCTGCTCGCTCGCCCGTCCGCCAGCCGCGCTGCGCCGCCTCAAATTTAGTTGCTCTCCGCGGGCCTGACCCGGGCGGGCGAGTTGGCCGCGGAGCGGGCGACCCAGGGCGACGCCAGTTACCGTGAACGCGGTTTAGAACTGCCGCCCCTGGCCTCGCCCCTGGTCTCGCCCCGGCCTCCCCGCGCCCGCGGTCTCTTAAAAATGGAGGTGACCCGCCAGACGGGGAGCTAATGGAATTAGCCGGACTCCGTCGTCGCGAGGACGCTTATCCTCACAGTGTGAATTGCGGGGCTGAAATTTCTCCAGGAGATTCGTTATGCTCGCACTATGTATTCAGAATTTCTACGGTTGGAACATTGGTACAATTGTCGATTTTCCCTGTACTATTGTGCAAGTGTTTAATCATGCCATTTCAAAAAACGGAGTAGTCAAATCATAAAGAATACAAATCCCATTAGTGTGATACTGGAGTCTTTTTGTTTCTCTTGGGACAAAGACCTACGTGTTTCATCACACTGGCAGGCGTACATTTGGCTCTCGAGTTTTTGTTATATTGCAAAGAGTACGCATTTGAAAGTTTTTAACTTAGCTTTTATAGTGGAAATTTAATGATTTTTCAAATATTGAGAAAATATTTATCAGTCTACTTGTTTGATAGATTTCGTTCTCAAGAACAGTCAGGCAAGCATTCCTACCATATATGTGGAAACTGGCCTCAAATTTCTAGTAGCTACTAGAATGATAAAACAATTATGCGTAATGTATTCTTTAACTATAACATTCTAAAATGACTTCTCGTTTTGCCATATAGTTGAGTTATATGAACACATCTCCACATAGACACACGTTTAGGTGAAATTCTCACCATAATTCATTGTTGCCACTCTCTGCTATAAGCTACTTCGTTTTTGTTTTTGTATTTATTTTTTTATTGGCAACCAACAAACATCACGTGTACGTGTATATTCCTGCCAGTTTGTATCTATGCAATATTGACTCGCTTTATAAATACTACCCCAAAAGCAAATACAAGAGCACACATCGCATAATCTATAAATAAATACAGCCAGCAACTTCCAAAACCCCATTTAAAAATATTCAACCGCGAGCGCACTCTATATCCAGCGGCGTCGACGCGCGCGCTTCATTACTATTTCATGGGCCGCCTCTGTTTCGCGACAGCGTTCGACCGCCGCAGTTCAAAAGCATTTGAATATTACAATAAGCTGCGAGTCGCGGCATTCAGTCCACGCGCCCTGCCAACTCCTGCGCGAGGAGAAGGGCTACGGGCGCGCCGGACGCATACATTAAGCGCCCGCCCACCCGCCCGCGATAAGCGCCAACCCGCCAGGCCCACCCCGCCCCCACCGGGAGCGGTGGCTCAGTGCACCAACTGATGTCCCTGCAGTGCCCCTGACCGGGAGGTCCTAGGGTTCTCGAGTCTCGATGGCGGCAGGATTTTAGACACTAGCTTTTCAGCTAGGTCAAACTCTGTCGCTGTCTGGAGAAGAATTCTAGCGGCCGGCTGCTCTGATCGGTAGTTTTCCGTGGTTTCTTCGCTCAACACCAGGCGAATGCCGGAGCAGTACCCAAACAAACGGACCACAGACCGTGCACGATCTTTCCTACCTCTTCCTTGCCCTATCCTCTTCCCCCTCATACACACACACACACACACACACACACACACACACACACACACTACCACACATGCCGGGAGACCGGTCGGGTGCTTAGAGCTTATCCCGGCTGAGGCGGTGCCCCGCTGGTGGGAGATACCTGGCTCCGGAAACCTTGCTAGTCGAAAGGTACGGATCTCGCCATCCAGCGAGGGAACCACCATCTCCAGATGGAAAAAAATACACAACAATTACGGGAATAATGATCTCAGTTGTTGATTCACCCGGAGTCACTAATAACCAATCAATAACCCACCCCGCCCACGCCCTGGGGGTTGACGAGCGAGTGGTTTGGGACGTGGGAATGAGTGACGGATGGTCTGTGTGTGTGTCTGTGAATGCACGTGTGTTATGTGCAGTTTTTGTACATTTTTGTCAGTTATTTCGTTTCTACGAGTGGGAGGAGTGACAGAGACAATCTGAATCTGGGTCTGCCCGCCTTTGTGCACATTTTCCTAGATTTCCTTCTGTTACAACATATCTGTAAATGTACAGATTTCCCTCCCCTCTTATATGCTACTACTCTGTATCAATGTAGACTCAGGGGTTAGGCGGAAGAGCAGGCCCTATGGCCTGAGCCTCGCCATTAATAAAGACATTATTATTATTATTATTATTATTATTATTATTATTATTATTATTATTATTATTATTATTATTATTATTATTATTATTATATTATCTGAGGGTCAGGAAAAAACTTTTGCCTATGTATCTCACTGGTTTGGTTTTCTCTGTACTCCGTTCATCGACGAATGAGTCTGTGGAAGTATGCGGTTTACAAAGAGCGTTTTTTGTCAATTTGCTATTTCCTGTTTAGCAACTTATGGGTGTGTCTCAATGTCTGTGGGTAGGTTTATTTCTGAATTTGTGGTTTCCTGACGTGTCGTTGTTTTCTTTTTGTATGGTTTTGCATCTGAAAGCACCTGCCAACAATTTTAGTCCATTTTTGAATGTTTGCGTATGAATAAACTACGTACGTTTGCCCACATGTCGATTTAACCGTGCTGCTATTCATACGTCCCTCTACTAGCATACCTACATATCCTATCTGTATCTGCGGAGCAGAGAGCCTGAGTAGCAATTTATCTGCATCTATTTGTTAATTCCTCGGTTAGATTATTCACACATGTCATTAATTCGTTACGTCTACATACCACTTCTTGTGCAAGCAGCTACATCTGCATTTTCTATTATTTATTGTTTGTGTGTGTGTGTAAGTATTTTTGGAGGCACGCAGATCGCCTTTTAGATTGTGCTTTAGCATCATATAAGTATCAGAGTGTAAATGCACATAAGAGAGCGCCTATAAACATCTACTATAGAATCGTCAACGCTTTTTTCTCTCATCGTCATTAGGATAGCCAGCAGACGAAATCTCTTCAACATCAGATTTGTTTCGATGACCACATCAACAGAGGCGACAATTTTTTCCATTTCTCAACACTTATCCTCTCACCATCATTTCCGTGAACGTATATTTTTAAAAAAACTATAAAAATGATATATAATATCACGTTCTTCCAAAGCACAAAGCTAGAGAAGACAAAGACGCATTCCCGCCAACTATCTTCCTACAAGTCCCTTCGCACATGTCCTCTATTCCAACAACGCCTTTCCTACCCACTCCGTTTACAACCGAGATGCAGTCTCTGGCACCGACACTTGCTCCCCAACACATACACGTACATTCCGAGCCGCCGTACGTAACCGCACCCCTCCTCCGCACCTGCCACATCCGGTGCCGGCGCCGTATCTCTCTCGCACACGCTTGACCGACCGTTGTCAAAATCCGCATCTCCCAGCGGCGGGCGGCGGGGGCGTGGCTGTCGTGCCCGCATCACACGTAACTCTCGGGCAGCGGCCCCGCTCGCTCGTCCGCTGCGGCGAGTGGGAGTGCGGGGGTGGAAGTGTGGGCGGACGCCACGTCACAATGCGCGCCCCGGCGCCAGGTGCGGAATCTTGCCCCGCCCTCCTCCCACCCCGCAACGGAGACAAAACACGGGGAGGACAAAGTGGATTCCGCGTTGCACTCCGCCCCGCCCACTCCGCCGCGACCGACCGCGCTCCTGTATCCTGTAATTGCGCCCGGCGCCCTGCTCCGCTCCGCTCGCCGCCCACGCGTTTTGTCAGGCGCGGTCCGCCGGCCACGGCTACCAACTTCCCGCACACTCTGCATATCTCGCCGCCCCCGCCGCCGCAGTCCTAGAGCAGTCCCATTTCCGTGGTTTTCTCGTCCCCTCTCGTGCTTCCCACGTTCGTTCTCATTCCATTGTTGTTCTCTTTACTGTTCCGCTTCTACGTCGGCGAAAATTTTGCAGTACATCCAACTATCAGCGTCGAAACGCATTCCGTGCTATTCAGAGACATCACTCGTCTTCCATACAAAGGCCCGTTCAAATTGTTCCCACTATCCTTCGATATGTTGCCGCGTAATAGAACGATACGCTTCTGCAAAGCGTTTGAGAGGAGCAGAATCCACACTTCTCTGTGAACAGTCTCAATCCACCCTCATTAACGTAGCACTTGGACATTTCAAAGCTCGAGTTCTAGCTAGAGTCACTAAAACACAGGAGAGTTAGGATTTGTGGACCTGGAATGTAAAGATGTGATTAGGTGAAAAGTTTTTCAAAAGTCAAGTACTCAAAATAAACATTTTATTTTAAAATGTTTTATTTTGAAAATACGTTGCTAGTTCCTAATTTTGCTTTTTTGCAAGTATTAATACATTTTTTTGAAAAACTTTAGTTTATTATTGCCCAGATGATGCAGGCAACAGAAACATCTATTTATTTCAATCCCAGGGGAAACTTCACTAAGCAATGTTATCGTTAAAATTGATAGTTGTTAATTTCCTTTTTTCACTATTAATGTACCATTTAAAAACAACGATTATGAAGAACATAATGAAAATTTGATTGCGAAGGGAAACCCACATCACTTTTTATTTATGCTACAGCCACGGTGACATCATTCCGCATCATACATTCGTGAGGCATTATCATCGCGCCGTCCAACCACCACTCCCACGCAAAATCACCCGTCATCACTTTCACCTCCACGCGCCCGATATCCACATGACACCGACTCCCGTGCGTCCATAACGCCACACCCGCGCTGCCCCACACGTACGCTCTCGCGCCTCTCTCTCTCGGGCTCACACGCGCACACGCACACGCACAGAGTCGCCACCCGCAACGCGCCGCGCGCACAAAGGGAGGGAGTCGTTTTTCAACGTAATGATGTTCATTTTTGTCCGCTGCCACGCAAAATATATCTCATTATCTTAATTACTGTCATTCCCGCGCGGCGTGGCCGGAGAGAGCTCGCGCGTCGGCCGGCGGCCAACCCCTCGCGCCGAGGGCGCCCGCCAATCGCCACGCGCCACGTCGACAGCGGCGATTGGACGCGGAATGCGCGGGCTGATTGGCGCCGCGGGCGCCGGGCGCGCTGCGAGCGGCGGCATGGCGGCGATTTTTAACGCGACAAAGAGCGAGCGCTGGAATCCAATTAAAGGTGCGGACGCCTGTCGAACCGCCGTGACGAGCGGTGGTGTATGGAGAATGGATTCGGCCAGGGTGGGGAGGGGGGAATGTGGAAAATAATCAAGAGGAGGTAGGGACTAATCTCGTAACGCTGCGTTTACGTCGGAAAATTCCCTCTCACACAGGATCCATTCATGTGGTTTGGTTCTCTTACGTTCATTAGTGCTGACTTCATGACGTTTACCCATGCTATTGCATGCACTGCCATGCATGTTACTATTTCGTACATCCCATTGAGATAAAGTTATAATTTAATGCTCTACAGTGAAAATTCACGTTTTAGTCTTTGGTAGTGGCTGCGACGGGTGATTTGCAGTATTCTCGTTGCCTCTGCATTAAGAGCTTAGAGCGTGTCCTGATTGGGGCGGTGCACATTTGTGCACGGTGCACGGTGGTCATAGAACAGCCTCTAGAACATTTTCAAGATTTTCTCAAAAATTGCACCAAGGATTTTTTTAAAATTGTTTGCTCCAATAGAACAAAAATACCTTACTACTATGGCGTATGACCGATTTTTACTTCTCTTGTATTTCGAAAATTGCAAAAATTCTAATGAATTCGTAAGCTTCTTACAGCTATATTATCAGTGCTTGATATTTCTTTATCTATTGCCGCAAGAACACATTACTCGGATCTCAATGACACTGAAGAGAAATTGACGTAATCACAAAATGTCAAGAAATGCCATTCCGAAAATGATGCAATCTCACGAGCAGGGCTGCTTGAAATTTAATATAGACATTTCAAAAACCAGTATGTGATTCAAGAGATAACTATCCGCAATTTCAGGTAAAGGCAGGTAGTACATACAGTTTCAAATAGTGTCCGAAACAAATTAGTCCTGTTGTTATTAAAATTGTTAGGGATACGTTTGTTCGGAAAAGATCTGCCAGATAAAAGTGAAGATACTGCAAGTTCGGAATAGTTATCTAATTGGAAATCTTAACCACCTAGTTACGGACCTGTCAGATACAAAATGTGTATTTACGTATCAGATTGTCGTTTTGTACTTTAAACAGACTATAATCACGTAAATGACGGGGAAATTTCTCATGCTTATAATCGTTAAAAAATGAAAATCTTCCCGGACGTGCAACAATTCATGCTTTTCCACTTAACATTCACTTTCCACAAATTCTATTTATTTCCTCGAAAACGAAATTACTTAACTTCGCAGTGCTGGATTTGTGACAGGATCTTTCGCTTTTGAACTTCATAAATCCATTCCATTCTAGGAATTACACTAGGTAGAATTAATTACTAAATGTCAGAGACACTCATTCGTGATATTGCGAGAGAGAGAATTTTTTAAATTTTCCTTTCGTTTAGATGAAATAATAGAAAACACTCAAAAGTGAAAAATAATAATTAAATACGACACATCACTCGTGAAGACGAGGAGAAATCTTAAAGTAACCTCCAGTTTAAAACAGAAATTTTAAGTAACAAAAACATTTTCAATTTTCTGAATGTAATAAATATTTTCACGAAAATTAATAGCATTATTGAAATATCTTCATTTAATCTTCTCAAAACAGAATGCTGCCTCAAGTCGTACGAGTATTGTAATTCTCTTTGAAAATATTACCAAACGAGACACGTCACCACAACCAATTAGACGATTTTCATGGCCCCTATTTCCGGTGCATGCAATTACCAATCACCCTCACGGGACAGTAGGGTGTCGGCGAAAACAGAGGGCATAAGCTCAATCAACTGTCAAGGAAACAGACGGAAAATCCAACGTCATTGCCCAAAACGATTAAGGAGCAATCGAGGGAACTTCTTGAGTCCCTTCCATTCCCGGTCCCTCACTTATTTTGCAGGGCATTACCCTTTTAACGCCCGCGCCCCCCTTACATTCGCGCAGTGCAGCGCGCCGTTCGCGCCCGCCCGCCCAGCCCCACCCACCCGACCGCTTCCTAAAAGCCTTAACCCGCAATTACTCCGCTTAGCGCCTACATCCAGTTACGAGTTTCCTCGTTACAGAGGGAAAAATCGATTGAATTTTTGATTAGAAATTAGAATCGAAATTGAAACATTAACGCAGCCCCACAGAGGGGCTCCCGAGGGATCTTAACCTCCGCTCCGCTCCGCTCCTCTCCGCGCAGCATCACTGCGCGCGCCGGGAGAGGGGGATAATGGGCGGAGGAATGGGGAGAGAGGGCGGGGCACGAAGGAGAGACTTGGGCCGAGAAAAGTGATCGCAGGCACAAAGTTCCCAGAAGGAAGGGGGAAAGAATCCGGACGAACCAAAATGCAGAAGGCAGAGGTTGCAAGTTAGAGACGCTGAATATACGCAGAGAGAAACCGCAAAGGGACTTTAGAGGACGCAATTGTCAGGTGACAAACGAAACGATAAACATCTGGAGCATTATGGAACGGGAAATGCAGTAGTGGACGCTGTGACAAGCAAGTATCTCGTTTTCTCGAGTGCAGGAAATTGTAGATTCTGGTCTAAAAAAAGAAATCGATAATTCCTTTATTTTACAGTGCATGAACACTAATTAACGAACGTAGTAAAAAAAAGCACACAAACAAGCAGTGCCCTGAATAACAAATTGTACAAGAAGCAAGGGAAGAAAATGGGAACGTCAAAAAGAGAGAAACGAGAGGGTTGCGGTGGAAGAAAATTGAGACGTAACAAAAATAGTGAAAATATAACATGATAAAAATTACATATATGAATACATAAGAAAGAAAGGTGAAGGGTCTGAATAAGGTCAGAAGCGTAAATGCATTTAGAAGCATAAAATTTACATTAAATTTTGTAATGAATTCGAATGCATTTGCAATCACGTACGAACTAGGAACCTCATTCTCCGTCTAATGCATCATTTGAAATTTTCAGGTCAATGAATGAACAAGTAAATATGTCACAATCTATCATAGTTTTGTTTCATAGACCAAGCAACTGCCGAAAGGCAGAGGCACTATTTCACCATCGAAAGGCTCCAGTAAACGCAAATCCGATTAAATAATTGAATCGGGCTGAGGAGAAAGGGAACAAGTCAATTCTTGCCACTTTTCAGGAGGAAGGAAACATTAAATAATACGCACACACATGTTATATTACCCTACCCAATTTTTTCGGTGTGAATTTAACTATAAAGCCTAAAGTCTGTAATGACGTGATTACTTTCTACATAGTACAATTTGTCTTGCCTTAAAAAACATCTTTGCAAAATAAGAAAAAAAACTCAATTTTTGACTTGCTCCCTTTCTCCTCATGCAGATTCAGATCTATCTCGAACCCACAACCACGGTAACACCAAGCCCATTTTACAGATCCTAGAACAATCGAAGGCGACGTGAGGCAGAAACGCAAAATAAGGAAGCGGGGTTGTCGAGGCTGTCAGGTAGTGTCGGAATGGGGCGGAAGAGGGCGGAAGAGCGGGAGCGTCGATAGTCTGCCTCGCTCCGGCGCGAGGGGCGAGTGGCATCGACCATTGTGCCCCTTTATCTCCAGCGCGGAGCGCCACCGAACGCCAGTTAATCGCAAAACTTCGCCGCCATAAATCGCAGCCGAAGGGAAAGGGGGAACCGCGCCGCCGCTGCCCCCGCCTCCGCACCGACCCCTCCCCCCCTCCCCCGCAGAAGGAAAAACAGCGCCGAACAACACGAATCTTGCTCGAGGAAACGTTTTGTTCGGAAGCTCGCAAGCTGGGGGTCGCCAAATTCTTCCGGGTGAAGGAATATAGGGCAGGCTTTTGCATCCCGGGATTAGCAACATGGCGGGTTCCGGAAAGCATATTTCGCTTCTCCGCTACGCAATCTTGGTTTGAAGAATTTCCTTTCGTAATAACGAAGTCGGGCAAATAGTTTCCATGAACAATAAATAACTTCTTACTGCTTTCGCCCATAATCAAGTTTATGCCTTTAATATCAATTTGTATTGAGGCGGAATGCAAAATTAAATAAACTAAATAAACTTACGGAACTGGCATTCTCTTTAAATATTTCGTATAAAACTTATAGTTATTCTGAAAGAATCAATATGACTGAGGTATTATTCAGTACTTTTATAAATGGTAGTTTTCGTTCAATAGTAGTTTGTATTATAATGGTAGTTTTATATTGCAGAGGCCCTACACATTTTATCCATTTCCATAATCTTATATCACAGAAAAAAATATTACTTTCTAATTACCGTGGTAGAAAAGGAAGTTTATATAAAAAGAATGTTCATTATCGTTTTCTTAAACGGAAGTTAAGGTTAGTTTTAGAGAAACAGAACACAAAAATCTTCAATAGCAATACACAGCCACCGCCTAATCATCGAAACAACTCTCGAAATGAACCCCACAGCATGGCAGTGCCGGGCCCGAAAGGTATTAAAAACCAATTTATGACGTACATAAAACACTAATTTATGCCCTATTAAAAACGCTGACTTCAGCTGATTGCAATGGGATTCGCGGAATCGTGGCTACTCATTGCTCACCGCACTCCCTGATTCCATTCCGATTTCCACTTTGCATCATCCCTTAAAGCTCTCCCCTCATCCGGAGTGGGAGGGCTCGACCCCACGGTTGAACTTCATTACCGCATCCCTTCCATCGAAACACCACGTCGTACTCCTACGTACGTAAAGGCGGTCTGCTGAAGATGTATTCAGAAACCTTTATATTTTTAGGGAATCATTACAAAAACGTTTCTCTTAACGATAATTCAAATGTCATTCTGATAAAGTAGTATTCTGTACAAAAATTTCAAAATAGTCACAAAAACGTGTGGTACTATACTTTGAAAATATAATTTTTCAAGATATAAATTCATTCACTTTATTGTAAAACTTACTGATTTTAAGGTAATTATTGTTGTATTAAATATTATAAAAATCTCATCAACAAGATCATCATATATAACTAATCAAATTACCACGTCTATCTACTTATTAACGTATCTCCAAGTTAAAAAAAGACAACGCGCCAAATCGTATTCTTGTTTCAGCACTGGAAAGCAAAAGTACAGACATTTCCTCGGACTACTTGAACACGGAGTGTTTTATGTACAGGAAACTGTCAAACTTTGCCATACCCCCAGTCGTTGCTCCTGTCTCAACACTTCCAACTTTTGAACCGTGCCTGCATGTTTCCAACCTCACATATTCAATCTCCCCCTTCCCCACTACGCCGCCATTTCAATATATTCTCAACCATTCTACCCCTTCTCACTTGTCGCCCACTTTCTGCTCTCATCAGTCATCACCATTCCATCGCATGCCACAGCACCAGCGGGTGGTACAGCTTCTGCCAATACGTCTCTCCCCCGGCGAGTGGGTAGCACCATCGCCTCTGGCAGAACTTCCACTGCCGGCATCGCGACTTTCCGCAGCGTCCATCGATCGCCCGCTGTGAAAATGGCACACTACTAACAAATTTCCAACATTTACCCGCATTCAAACCAAATAACTCCAAATAATTTTTTTACTTATCCAGAAGAGGAAAGGGTCATCCAAGGCATTTCATCGAATCAAAGTACGTACTGTAAGTTTCGGACCCGTTTGCTACGTTCCAATCATGTGTCCTCCAAATTTGGCACACCTGTATCACCTTCAGAACCCAGCTGTCACATCTCGCGTAGCACCACCACCACAAACATAACAAATCCCTTCATCTCATCAGTAGTACATTCCCATTCGTTCCATTATTCCAACCCCATTCGTTTCCATTATTCTCTCACGTCACTCTCACCCACACTCCATTACTTTCTTCCCATATCTTGCTGCTTCACCGGCCAATATGTACTCTTCCCTTCTGAAGCGTGGGGCCTCATCGCCTCCGGTGGAACTGACGGCGACAACTGCGCCTACTGGTGGTGGCGGCACGACTTTACGCAGCGCAAAACCTGCCACGTCCATCAAACGGTACACCACTCTCAAATTTCCAACCCAAACTCAAACCAAAAGGCCCAAAATAACTTAAATGCCCACCACAAAGAAAAGTAAATCGGGGCACTTTCTCGGTCCAAACATTGGTTAGACTACGCATAGAAAGTTTCCCATCCTCGTTCAACGCCCCAACCATGTCGCTACTCTAAATTACCACACCATCACTCCCTGCACTCAGCCATCATATTCCTGCATATTAAACCGCCAACCCCGTAATTTTAGTGCATTCCCAACCACCCACTTTCTCCCACCGCTCTCACAATTCCATCCTCTCACAAAACCGGCTCCCACCACCCACATCACTTGCCACACATCAGCTTCTACACCGGCTGCTACAGCTCCTGCCAATGCGCCCCCTCCCCCGCCTCTCTCGACGCGTCGTCGGCACCATCGCCTCCGGCAGAACTTCCACTGGCGGCGGCGGCGGCGGCGGCGGCGGCGGCGGCGGCGCGACTTTCCGCAGCGCAACCTCGCAGCGCCCATCGATCGCGCGCTGATAAAACGGTACACGCGTCGCGCGCCGGGAGCGGGGACATGGGCGGGAAGGGGGCGGGGGCTGGCGAGTGCGGAACGCTGTACGCCGCGGCTGCAGAGGCGGCGCAGCGCATGCGGCGGGCGACGCACACTGGTCCGAAAGGGGGGCGAGGGAAGCGCGTGGCCAAAAAGAAATGGCGAAGAAGAAACAACGACAAAAAAGAGGAAAAGGCTATCCCTAACGGGAAATACTTGGGAGATTGATAAAACCCACAGACACTAAAAGGAAGCGTGGCATTATGTATACTACATCAAATTCCGTTACTTTTCATGACCTATAGGATTTTATAATATGAATGTATAAAATGGCGTTGATAATTATTTGGAATAAAACAATCTAATTTGAAGTGGAGCTATTTGTTACCAGTCACGAAACTGCATTAATAAGGCTGCTGTTCCTTATGTCGAGAAAAAGGGAGGAAATGTAATTGAATAGATCTGAGTTCCATAGTACATATAGTACAAAAGATCATCTTTACCCTACGTGGTGTACAGAAGTTTACCTATACTTATAAATTATAGGGCGTTTTTCCCTGAAAAAATTTAAACCTAAAAAAGAACATTCAAAACCCGTGAAGAGCTCATCATATTCGTTTCAATATGATTTATATTTTCTGACGTAGCGGCTTTTTTTTATTGTCATTGGTAAAAATTCTCGATTGGAAATCCGAGCGTCGCGATGAGCGATCTGGCGCCCTTCGGGACCACTGTGTGACGCGAGGCGAAGTGGCGGCGCGGGGAGCGGCGGGACGCGAGTGCAGGCCTAGGGCGCGGACGCGGACGGGCCCGAGGGCGCGGTCGCGGGCGGGGGTTGGGGTTGGGGGTGAGGTGGGAGGCGGTCGAGGGGCGGGGGCATTATCCCGCCGGCGCCGGGTCCCCGCGCCGCTAAGCCACGGGCGCTTAACCGCGCGCGCGCCCGGAACGAGAAAATACGCGCCGGCGCCGAGCGACGCGCAGCCGCCGCTGCCGCCCCGCCCGCGCTAATCGCGCGCGTATTAGCCACGCACAGGGTCTGCCCGCGCGCGGGCTTAGGCTTGGGACTGCGACGCGGCTGAGCCTCCGTGAGAGAGCGGCCGCTGGTCTGCCCCCTCCCCCTCCCCCCCCATCCCGTTGCCTAGAGACAGATCTCACCTTTCCCGGGGCTGTTTTGCAGGTCGCTTCTCACAGTGGATGGCTGTCAAGGGACCGACATGCAGTAGATAAAGGGACGTGAGTTTTCTTCTGGGGTTATGAAATGCATTTTGAATCATATACGAAGGTTAGATTTTAAAAAAAGAGCTGTACGTGATTGTCGCTTACAGGTTTCATTTCATTTTTCTGAAAGGCAACCGTGTTAATCTTTTCTAGTCTGACCTGTGTGTCACTAAACAATCCCTTTACTATCACAGACATAGAAACAGGAGAAATGGAGAACCATAAATAAACGCGGAAATACAATGACAGTGACTTGTAATTACCGGTTCGACGGAACATTGGTAGGTAGATGCCGATTCCGATCATTCATTCAGACTATTTTCTTTGATGCTTCAACATTGGGACACGATGTACTGAAAAGCAAAGAAAAATAGATTACGTAGGACACAAGACAAACCTTCCGTTTTCTACTTCCCAGTCAAATATTAAAATCGCCCTTAAATGGCTTTCTAGGAGTGCATCCGAAATTAACATATCCAACCTCAACGCAAAACAAAAGAACAAATTTAACGTGCTTCGCCTCCAGACACGTAGATGGAAACGCCACCACGTCTGACCGGAAGGTTTTAGGTTCGACTCCCGACGGAGGCAGGATGGTAGCTAGATAGCAATGTCGAGTTCAGTCGCTGTCTGAAGGAGAATTCTAGCAGCCGGCTGCTCTGATCGATAGTTTTTCGCTGTTTCTCCTATCAACTCCAGGCAAATGCCGGAACAGTACCCTAACAAACAAGCCACGGACCGCCCGCGATCTGTTC
Source organism: Teleogryllus occipitalis (assembly GCA_011170035.1). Lineage (NCBI taxonomy): Eukaryota > Metazoa > Arthropoda > Insecta > Orthoptera > Gryllidae > Teleogryllus > Teleogryllus occipitalis. The sequence goes on from BLKR01002481.1 coordinate 29,103, forward strand.
TACCACTTCCTTGTCCTATCCTCACCCCTTCCACACACTTACACTAACATGCACTTCACAATCACACATCCCGGGAGACCGGTCAGGAACTTAGAGCTTATCCTGGCTGGGGCGGTGCCCCGCTGATGGGAGATACCTGGTTGAGAAAAACCCCACTAGCCCACGGTAGGTCGGCGCCGGATCTCGCCATACAGCGGAAGGCCACCGCCACCTCTCGAGCAAAAACACGCCCTACACGTACGGGACCAATGACCATAGTAATTGACGCGCCCGGGGTCGCTAACAATCAATCAACCCCACCACCGTTAGACGCTTTCATTCTCTTAAAAGACGGACGCAATTCTCCCAACCGCGCGCCGCCGTCTCGCGACTGCGCGCCCGGCCGCTCACGCAACGCGCCATCGCCCGCCGCGAGGAGCAGGGCCGCACGGGAGCGCGGAGGCGCCCGCGGCCGCGCTATAAACAGAACCGGAAATAACCTCTCGAACCCGCTTATAGACGGCGGCGCAGCGCTTGTGTCGCTGCTCCGCGAACGCCGCGAACGCCGCGCCCGCCCGAGCGCACCGCCCCGGGGATATTGCAGCGCTTTCGAGCCTTGCGGAGACGATATTTCCGTTTGCGATACTTGTGGTATCGGTACTGTTCAATCTACAGCAGTAGGGGTTTTGTTATTAAAATTGCAGAGTTGGAGTCCAAGATAAATAACTGACAAACCAAATAATCGATTGTTAGCTTAATGTGGTGTGTCATTTTAAGTGCGAGTTTTCCTCCCCAGTTCGCACTTCATACAGCTTCTATTCTTTACATAACTTTAGAGGCGTTTTAATGACAGATTTGAATCGCTTCTTTTTACGGTAAGTTACAAAGAATATTTTTATAATAGAAAATAAATGTGGATTATAACAATGGATAACACAACTAGATATAGCAAATCTTTAGATGCTATTTAAAACGCAAAGCATTTTCCGCAGCCCGACATTGTGTGAATAGTTTTTCTCACTCTGACTTAAAAGTGAACAAATTTTAAATTATAATAATAATAATAACTATTATTATTATTATTATTTAATTTTAGACTATTTTGAAAGAAAAATTAATTAAAATACCATTGTCTAAAGATCGATTGTATAACGAGGATGCTGTTTTTCTATGAACGCTTACACATCCCTCTCACAATATCAATTTTTATCGTGTCTTATTTCTGAATCAAATTCTTTAATTCTATTCTAGCACTGTCTCAGGTATTCTCACAGGGAACCCGCAGAACTATGTCCCATTTCTACATATCATTCCAGTCCTTTACTAAATATCTAGTCAAACACCTCTTTTCCACCACAAGACCTCATACGTCTTCAATTTATTTCAGGCCTGTCCTTTATTTAGGGTTACACATACCACGCAGAGGCAAGCTCCCTCCATTATTTTCCTCATTTCGCACCCTTCAACTAAGCTGAACGTCACAAGTTTTAAAATTTCTTGCAGACCGCTCCTTTGCAATCTAGAAAGAAAGTTACGCTTCCAGGTCACAGAAGAAGAAACGACGAGTACCTTGGCATAGACCTCGATATGGGCTCGCGGATACTTCACGATCCTAGGGATGTTTATTCGACATAAAATACAGAGCGTCTGGCTGTTACGAGTTGCAGTTCATGGAAGAGAAAGAGCACGGTAACGGCGCTCGAAGTTTCAGAAATCGTAAGTGCAGCTTATTCTGAAGTTGAAATCCACTAACGCTTTGGACGTTCGCTCGAATCGAACGTAGACACAAAGAAAACAGAAGACAAATACGATGTCCACAGGAACTGTACTATCGGTTTTTTAAACTGCTCGAAAATAGCGCATGTTTCCCCAAACTTTAAGGAAAACTAAATAAAAACAAATTCCTGAGTTGGTCTACGGAAGGTAATGACAGAACTGCTCTGTGTTTACACGAAGAAAAAACTGGCTACTCAAATACTGAACTTGACTTTACGACAAGAAGGAATTGATCAACAGAATTATCTTGAGACTGCATTTCGAATCTAACATCAAATCGTTTACTTTGTAGAATGTAAACATACTTTATCTTTTCACAGTAAAACTTTAGTCTCGAGAATCAGAATGTTGATTCTTAAGCCTTCAACACAGAATCACGTGGGTGTCTACGGTTCACATTAGATTATAAATTTGCTAGTACCAGTAACCACGTCTTATCGGTAACATACGCATAACAGTAAAGACCCAAATGCTTATCTACAAAACCATTTTACGTCGAGAAGAAAAAGCGAGAGTTATGACACGAATAACACGCAGCGATTTCCTCCCGCGAAAATCCTGTATTTCTGCAAGAACGAGCATCTTCTGTGGCACTAAGTCGCTCCATTCAGTGTCGGGCGCGGCGTTGGTGCCAAACCCCAGCGACCGTTCTCCCGAAAACACGTCGTTCCATCTGCCCCGACCTGGGTTCGGCGCGGCGCGGTGTGGGGCCACGCCTTACTTTGCCGCCGATCGACTGGAGGTGGAGCGACGGGACAAGGCGGCCCGGCCCGGGGGGCGGGGGCGGAGAGGTGTCCGGCAAGGAGAGCGACGGCGACCGTGGCGGCGGAGGCGGAGGCGGCGCGCGCAAGGGTATTGATCCCGGGTCTGCCGCCGCCTCCCGCGGCCACCGTACAGCAGCCGTGGCGTCGCAGGCTCCATCGGCGAAAGCATTAGCAGCGGCTAAGGCGGCGTAGCGGGGAGGGGCGGGGAGGTGCCGCCAAGGGAAGACCTGTTGGGTGGGAGGAGGCAGCAAAAGCAAAGCCCAACGCGCCGGGGAGTCTACACAGGACTGGTTGGGGGGAACTCACCGGTAAGAAATACCATAGAGAAACGTGCGCGCTGTAGGGTGCAAGACAAAGAGCTTGGTGCGTGGAGATGAGAAAGGGGCAAAGCAACGCCGACAGACATTAAGTCTTGAAACACCGAATGCGTTTGTACAAGGCCCAAAAGGCGTGGAATCTTCGGATCAAACAAGACAAAATCGAGGTCTAAAAACACAGCGCAAAGAGCTCATCACGAAAAACAATAAATATCGCACGATTTCGTCGAAAAACCCTTCGGTATTTCCGTAAAGAAGGGAAACTTAACACTTGCAACGGTCTAGAATACTTAGACGAAATTACTTTTACAAACAGTAAGCCGAATCATGTTTATAATTTACCCCACAGAAATCAATAATTCCTCTACTATATGTTCCTATATTGAATTTACGAATGTGATACTCCCGACACTCTACCCGGTACAAACTCTTTCCTGGAAAGTCAGCGAAGAAAAAAACAAGACAGTTGCAAATTTGCAATAGTAATCCACAGCACGATACGTCCATATACGCACAGATAATCTCATGAACAGGATATTACTGAAACACGTAAAGTGAAAATCTATGCTGGTACGCAGGAAATTGCATCAGGTAGAATATACAGAAAACAAGAGTAAACTCTGAGTGTATATTAAATGTAACATTAGAACGGTGGTTACGTCAAACGGCAGCAATAACCACAACGAGGTAGCATGCGAGCAAACCCGACTCGTCAGATTCTCTGCTTCTGACCTTTCGCTGCGCGCTTGACGGGAGAGATTTTAAATAATCCACTTCCTCGAGCTCAGTTGCCGTGAAAACAGGGAAAAGGGCTGCTGGGTCACGAAACTTTCCTGTTGAAATACACACACAATCTGAAAGTGGGACGAAGAGAAAAATAGTAATTCAGATTTTATTTTAAATGCGGATAGACGCAATCCAACGTTATAGCTTTAATCACAAAATACCCTCAGGAGTAAAGATCACGTACGCAAGTTTTCAACTTATACCTTCCAGTTTAGATAATATACTGATTTCTGATGCTCATAAATGATGGTGTGAATGGCACGGATTGAATAGAGAATCTCATTCGTTAATGTACGAAGAGTCGAAAATCATTAATACTTCTGAAAAGTAATATCCACGAATAAGAACAAAATTAGTGAGATCATCATTTCTACGATTGTGAATAAAGACTATTATCCCATACATTTTATATACCCAAGCAAAATAAGTAGTTTTAATTATTTTCTATACATTAATAATACTCGCTTGAGATGCGATTGTTTACATATAGTCATATTTGATCGACAGTCTATCTTCTGTAAGCAAAGGTTTACTCTTCAACACCTACTCGAAAGGAAATTCTCTTTTCAATTACGTCTGAAACTCCTTTCAACATATTCTATCCACATTTAAGTTCAGATAAAAACAGCTTTGAAAAATATTATAAAAATTCTTACGCTTACATCCACCACAGACTACAGCATAATGTTAAAGACATCGGAAAGATGACTGAGAGAGTCAAGAAAAATACACTTTCTTAACATTTGAAGAAAAGCATCGTAGACTCCACCCAGCATCCCTTATACCAAAAAGAGCCCAGCGCCTGAGTCGTTGGTGCTGAAGGGAGTGGGCGACGCCATCGGGCGCAAACGCAAGCAGAAGCTGGCGCGGGGGCGTCGAATATTCCGCCAGCCAGCCAGGCCGCCCGCCCGCCCGCGGACGGGCGAAAGAGCTCGCTTTGCATACGGCCGACGAGTGGGCGGCGCGGCGCCTCGGCCGGAGAGCGCTGCTGGGAACGCGGCAACTGCGGCCGCCGCGCCGCGCCGCGCCGCGCCGCGCTGCTCTCACCGAGAGAGGGCCCGATATCGGACGGCGCCGAGGACGACGACGCAGCCGGCGAAGCCAACGGACGGCGACGTCTCCGGAGGCGGAGGCGATGGGACGGAGGAGTGATGACGTCGGGCGTCTTCCAGGATGAAACAGGAATAACGAGGGAACCAAAAGACGTCAATATTACTGGATGAGGATGAGACATGATGTATGAGCGTGCACGAGGTGTAGAGCAGAAGATGTTCTTTCATTTCCGAATAAGTGAAAAGCACAAGATGTTGAGTGTAGATGTGGTAAAAGAAAAAGAAAGAAAACCACAATAATATATTCAAGTTGTACCCCACGAATAGGAGAAGGAGAGGAAGGGGCAGGAGGAGGAAGAGGTACAAGAAGTGTCAACATTTTATGGGTATATAGGGGGGAGAATATAAGGAGCGGCGACAGAGGCGAGAGGCGATGTCGGCCTCTCTAATGTTAGAGTCGAAGGAAAGAGGGAGGAAGGGATGGACATGGCTCTAAGAAGTGCATCACGGATCTGTCACTCATTTTGCAATAAGACAGGACCAAGGCGACAGCGAATGAGAAGTTGAAGGCGAGGAAACAAGTACCCGCGCCACCTGGGGAAAGTTGAGTGGAGACTGGAGACCACATATTACGCGGAGACGAATTTCGCAGAAAATTGCGCAGCAGTAACAGCGATAACAGGATAATCATGTTATGGAAGACCTGAACTTACAACTTCGAAACCAACGACTTCTAATGTGTGCATTTAAAACCATAATGAGAGTTCAAGAACACAGTAGTACAGCAGAAACCAAATAAAATCGATGTAAAAATTAATGGCGTCTCCATTTTTAATACTCCAATAGTAACGAGGATTCAGAAAAACAGCTGCAAACGAAACCTGCAAACGAGAGGCCCGTAAACTTGCATTAATTATAACCCAGTCCATGTAACGAGAGAGATGAGCGAGGAACAGGCGATGACAGAAATGAAAGACACTGGCGTAAAAAGAAAGAAGAGATCGGCGCCGATAGCGCGGTAACGTTTTTTCTCACCTCGAAGAGCGTCGTCCCCGTCCCCGCCCCCGTCCCCGCCCCCGCCCCGCCGCGCGCCGCCCGCGCCTTCGCGTCGCCTCTTGAGTTCGCCGCGCGTCGAAAGCCGATTTCGAGAGGAGTCGCAGATGGAAGAAATTCAGCGGAAACAGCGGCGGGGGCGGAGACAGGGGCAGGGAGGGAGGGGGGCGGGGCTGGCCCTGGCTGGAGAGCGGGGCGCTTACAGGACGCTCGCCGGCAGCTGTCTTCGCCTCGATGCCCTAGGGCGAAGCTGCTGTCGCGAAGACGCTCACCCGAAAGGACAACGCCCACCTCACTCGCGCTCTACCCTGCACGTTTTCGTCCAAGTTTTTTTTTTTTTGTTTCGTTTTGTTGTTTTGTTAACCTTATTTCATCATACATTGTTATGGTCAACTCACCCATGTTTGCGCGCTTCTTTTGTTTGTGTCACAACCACGTAATACATTTTAGGAATAAGCAAATTTAAATCTCTTAAATGTGATGTTCCCACCTGAGTTCCTTAAATCAGGGTCTGATAGGGATGTTCTACAGAACAACGTGGTTTCTAATGAGTGATATAAATCTCTATAGTTTTCGATTAAAACTCAAACTTATGAGTGTGAATATGCCATTGATAGTTCGGGTGTGTGGAACGTGTATTTAGATTCTACATGAAAATATGATAGGAATATTAACCCTCTTACATTCACTCTACCTACAATTTTATTGAAGAAATCAACCTTATTGTGGGGTTCAAATATCTAAAAATCTTCATTCAGATTCTTGATGGGAACTATATTCTCTGTTCTGCTATTTGTCATGATATTTTGACCACACTTCCTTATCTTAAATATAATATTTAGAAACCTATTATAAATATAAAATATATTTCATAAAGCGAAAATGTTTCCAAAACTTCTCTATTTTATTTACCCACTTTAATTTTCGGAAAACACTATTTCCACACAACATATTACACACCCGTGCAACATCAATAAACTACACATGGCTACATCGTGCCCAACGAAAAGCAACTCTGCTTACGAGTTCCCAAGATGGGCAACGTTGCCATGGCAACCGTGCAAGGCGTCTGTAGCGCTTTGCTGAAACGTCGTCGCGCACCACTAACTTCATTTGTTTTCCCGAGCTCTCAAGTTCAGAGAAGTGCAGTGGACTGAGAAACGGAAAAGACGCAAGAGAGGTTTTCGCGCCCGCTCTGCACTTTGCGAAGGAGCAAAGCGCACGGGGCAGACCTGCGCCATCACTCCTTCACTCGTCGAGGAGGACGAGACTTCGAGTGACAATTTTCTCACAATTTCTTCGGTGTGCAGCAATCGTTAGGACCGCGGCAATGGCGGGAATCAAAACTTCATCTTTTCAATATAAAATTACCAAATTGTTCTTTTATTAGAACTGAATAAATATATAGTCGCCGCCGGTTATATTGAACCACTGGGGGCTAACAGTTTTCGTTCGCTCTATCGGTCATTATATCCGATAAAACGAAAATAAGCTAGTTTCTTCTCAATGATTGTCCTTGTTATTTCGGGTTTCTCGCAGTCTGCGTCTATGTAATCTCCACGCTTCTGAGCGATAGATGAGCTGAAACAATTTCCTCAGGGGTACGCTCTCTCGGTTCCTTTCATTTCCCGTTAATGCTACAAAAATAACTCAGGAGACCTACGCCTGGACACTCTTAGGTTATTGGAATTCACGGACGAAGTATAGCTTCCTCGAAGTTATATTTCCAGTATTCCCAACACCTGATGAGGATAGTTCACTTTAAACGAATCATCTAGTGTTTAATTGTAATTTATAAATCGAGACCAGTGATTTTTATTCATTATAACCGAGAGTTCACCACATCCAGAGTCGACTGCACTATTTTTTTTCATTTCTTGCAATCGTACAATATAATATAATATAGTTTATAACTCAAAACTTGACAAACAATGAGCACCGTTTCGCTCTTATCTCATGGCATTTCACTTTTGTATGAGCACACACCAATGAAAACAATTTCCATCTTTCCCATTTTATTTCCCGACAAAGCGGCTATCAAAACCCGTCCATAAAACCCGCCGTGGCAGCCTTGTTACGCGTAAATGAATTAACCCCACCGTAGAGCCTTTTTCCGTGCGTGGAGCGTGCGCGGGCGCGGGGCGCCGGTGTCGCGGTGTCGTGCTCCTGATTGGCGTTATTTACAGGCGAGGTTTTCCCTGGCGTTTACGACCCTCGGCGTTTGACGGCGCTTCCACTCGCGCGGCGAGGAGTGACGGGGGCGTGACGGGGGCGTGACGGGGGCGCGCCGCCGGCGGGGGCTGAGTCACACGTCGCCTTCAAGGCACTCAGCGCTCGCCGCCCCCGCACCCGCACCCGCCCCGGCGCCGGCAAGGAAATTTTGAAGGCCCCCTGCGCGCCCCTACCCTGCCAGCAAGTCCTCCGCCGAGCACACCATTTCTGTAATGTTGACACCGGCGTCGTTCCCGTAAGTGCCACCGTCTCCGTCACTCTCAGTGACAGTGTCACCGTCAATATCAAGTGTCAACATAACCGCCACTGCCAGTGTCAACGTCGCCATCACCATCACCGACACTGTCACCGGCGCCATCACCGACTCTGTCACCGGCACCTACACCAGCGCCGCCGTAACTGGCATCAACACACACACGACAGTATATTCGTTACCAACATCGTCGATATGCGTTATCCTTACCTCTTCTTCACCTTCATTATTACCCTTTTCCAACCGTTACTTCATTATCTCCCATACACCATTACATAGTTCTGAATTTCCGGATCAACTGTAATCCTCCGACCGCAGCACCAGATGTCTTAGCTGACAAGAGCGTCACCCTTTAAGAAACACCGTCCATCAATGTCACTGTGATCTCTCCAAACATTAGTAACAGAGAATAAGAATCTTCATTCTTCTCTCAGTCGTCTCATTAGTGCCCATCCACATTCCCACAATCCTCTTCCGTTCTGACACATTCTATTTTTGTCGATCACTTAGCTCGACTACATCTCTCATTCATCTACTGTTGGCATTTCCAACTAATTTATCGGAATTTCTATAAATGTTGCGTAACACTATTTACAATTCACGTGTCTAAACTTCACACATAGAATTTGTTGTGCCATTTCAAAAGTTTCTAGTCAGAGAAATATTCTTTTCACAATACCTGTTGTTCTAAATATTATTAATTTGGCCCATGTTGTGTCAATTTATCCTCTTCAATTCCACCGTATTCCCAAGCTATGCGTTTTTTTCTTCAAAAACGACCTCCACGACGGAAAACAAACTCTGTAGCCGGCTCCCTTTCCTATACCTCGCGTCCCTCCAATCACTCCAGCCACCCACATCTCTCCGCCTGTCAAGTCTTTCATCTCCTTCGTTGCCGCAGTCTCCCCCTAGAAGCCGCCGTTTGTTCTCTGCTTTGCTGGCACCCTCGCCCCCGTGAAACCTCGCGCCTGCCCCTACCGTCAACACTGCTGCAGTCGCCACCGCCGACTGCCGCTTGTCACCCACCTCCCGTTCTCTCTCTCTCTGCCTGCAAACGCTGCCGAGGCCGTCACTCGGTCCCGAAACCCCTTCCGAACACACTCCTCCTCCTATCACTGCCAATCCAATAACACAGCACTAGCTCACTGCCCAATCCACAACCCTCTTGTACCCCACAACCAGTCCAGGAAACTTTCTTATCCTGACATTATTGGCCATCGTGCCATTATACTCCTATTCGCTATGCTCCTTTCACTTTCAATCGGACAACACAGTACTTAACTCATTGCCCGAACCAAAGCACTCTTGTATCCCACACAGGTACCTTTCTTGCCCTGACTTCATTGGCCATCGTGCCAACATACTCCTTCAACCCTCTATGCTTTCACATCGCTTCAGCAGCCATTACGTTTGCCATTTACGCTTGTTCCCCATATCATCGTCACTGCTTTGGGGAATAAATAGCGGCCTGCTGCTTGGCAACCACTGCCCATCGCATACACCGCCCAACCCTCGAACGTTTCTCGTCCAGATGGTTCGACCAACACACCGACATATTTCCGCTCCCTTCTCCCTGCGTCTACATCACCTCGTCAGCCACCCTGCATCGCTTTCCCCTCGGACCCATTTCGCCATCGCACCCCGCCATCGCATCGCCCTGCCGCGCGACTCGCCCACCCGGCGCGCCACTCGCGTTCGCGTGTCGCTCAAGCGCGGGCGAGCGACTCTCACTCAACTCCTCGAATTCACAACTTTGGTGCCCCCTCCTCCCGGCCCCGCCCACCCCACCCCAGACGACGGCGCGTGGCGGCGACGAAGAAGCAAGTTCCTCTGCGACGGAGGAACACACGCGGCGGCGGCGGGCGTTTTCTCAAGAAGAGAGCATTTGCGCCGAAATCAACACAAGCGCATTAGTGGAAATAAAATTTAAAATGTCGTGACAGGGGTCCATTCAATGTTAATTGGTCAAAAAAGTACCCTCTACCTACATTAACTGGAAACATCAATTTAATACAAGAGAGAGAGAGAGAGAGAGAGAGAGAGAGAGAGAGAGAGAAATAGCACAAGAAGAGCATTTCATTGTTTTAAGAGATATCCTTGTTTTGTTTTTTATTTTTGCATTTCCTGTAGTTAAACATATCATGCGAATACAATGAGGGATTTAAAATTTGAATTTCTAGCCTTAATAGACCACACTGCTTACGAGCTAACGAACTACAGACTACATTTTTAGAGCAATAATCAAGCCAACATGAACTTACGACACAGAACTATGGGGAACAGCCAGCAAGTCAAACCTGCAGATCCTTGACAAATACATTTAGATATGCATGCAACGCACGATGGTTCGTAAGCCACATTAATTTGTTCAAAGGTTTGAACATCTCTATGGCAGAGATCATCACCAAGCGAACTAAGAGGCACTAGTCGAGACTGAGCTACCGCATCAACAATCAGAGAACATGTTGGACAACAGTGAACACGTGTATAGGAAAAAGCTTGAGCATATTCTAGATTTACCCTTTATATTCTCTTAATTGTTACCTACATCTTGTATAGCATTTACTAATTGTTTCATGTGTAAATTAGCAGAATTTAATTTTAAAAAAAGCGGGTTCCAACATGTCATACATTTATTTAAATGAAAAAATTCTTGAACGTTCCTGGCTGAGGGTCGTCTCTTTGCCTGCGTCCATCTCCCAGTGACGAACATTTCAATCCGATTCTCCACCCCACCTCCGCCTCCCATACCTCTCCGCAGCAGGCATTCCACCGAATACGTGTCCGCTCCTTTCCGCACGTCGAAAGCCCTCGCGCTCGCCACTCTCGCCGATCCTCCTCCTCTCCCCCCCTCCCCGTCCGTCCCTCTCATGCTGCGCGGCGCGCAACCCCTCGTTCGATGCGGCCGTGACCGTGCGCTGAAATGGAATAGGGCGGTCGGGCGCCCGGCGCGGCGCGGCCCGGCCCGGCCCGGGTCAGGAATTCGGCGACGCGACGCGGCGCGGTGCGGCGGCCGGACAATGCGACTGCGAACAAAGCGGCGCGAGCCACACCCAGCGGCACCCACGGCGCGGGCGGCGCGCGGGCGGGCGGGGGCGGGGCGATCGTGTTAATGGAAGCGCCAGAGACGGTCATCGCCCGCGGGAAGGGAGGGGCGAGGTGTGAAGGTAATGATGGCGCCGGTATGGGAATGCTCGCGGTCGTAAATGTCCGGGAAAAAATCATCAGACTGATCAGTACACCTCGGATTTTAAGACAAATGCCTATTTAGTTCCTTTAGGAGATCGTGGAAAATATTAGCACAAGTTTACGAATCACGAAAAAATATAAGATCGTAGAAAAAATTCGAAAATCGTAATCTACTGAAAGCATCTAATAGTGTCTAAAATGTCATAAAAGGGCGGTTGATGCTTATTTTAATATATTTCGCCTAAAAAACGTCATTTTGAAGAATTATCATATTTAATTACACATTTTTTTAAATTTTGTTATTCCACAACGCGAATAACTCCGAGTAATTTCCCGAATTTCCCGTACCGCAAGTATTTCCTGAACGAATACGCAACCGACTCGCACCTACATCTCTCACTTAACACACCGAGCATAACGAGCTCTGCTAGTGAATTAGGATGTTTCACGCTCGCCTCGGATTAGCACGAACTGGAAATTGCTCCCAATCCCGGTGCATCTACTCTGTTGACAGGTTGAGAATAAAAGTCTGAAAGAATTAAAGAAATGAAAGAGAATAAAATAATATGTTTGTATTCACTTTCCTAACGCAAAATTACTTTACGTTCCTCAATAATAAAATTGCCTAATTTAATGCTTCTCTGATACGTTTTACATGCCAGAAACTTAAATTTTCAAGTCAAATATTTGTATATATCTGTTTTAATTTGTAGCCTATTTTAGTGCCCAATAGTACCTAGCGCGTTTCATGCCTAATAGTACCTATTTTTGTAACTTTGTTACCTATTTTAGGTCCTTAAATCATCACTTTTTTGTGCCTAAAATTCCCAGGTCTAGCGATCAGCTAGTCGGAATGGGGTAGAAAGTCGGAATGGGGTAGTAATAACGAGGGGATGATAAGTGTTTGAGAAGAGAGATTTGGTAAACGCTTGAATTTGGGATATAGGAAAGGTATACATATGATTTATATGACGAGGGCAGATTTAAATAAACATCAAATGAAGTTGAGGTTGACATTGCACTTATACGTACAACCAAAGGTTTTGTGAAATATTTTATTACAGGAGTATGAATCATTTCTAGCATACATCATGATAAACAAATACTAAGCAAAGGAGAAATGTAAAAGAGAATTAAGAAGACGCATGTTAAAATTAAATACAACAAATCTCAAAATAAAAGAAATTAAGTATCCTTTCCATTTCTCTGAAACCTTACATTTTCCCCACCAAAATTTGAATCATTGAATTACGAACAATTTTTTCTATAGCATTGTTAATTTCGATCATATTGATAACAGTGGTTCTTGTTTTTTTCACAATTTTCAGTCTTAAAGTAAGACTTGATGACATAAGACTTTCACTCCCTCTGCCTTATAAGCCTTCTGTTCCTCCTACTTCAGCTCGTCCATTCGTGCCATTAACATTAAAGCTTTCTCGCTCTACAACCACATTAGCTCCATTTTGTGACCCCTCCTTGACTCCATGTTTCACCTCTACGGCTGTAGTGCCAGACATTTCGCCTCCATTACCATCACCCCTATTCTCCCTCACCCACCTCCAAAGTCATTCAATACCCCCCCTTGAACTCTCCCGCTGTCTATACAGAGTGCTATACTCGCCTTCGACCCCGCCTCTTCCATCTTTACCATCGCCGCCACCGTCATCATCGCCTCAACCGCTTCCGTCAAATTCAGTCACCGGCATGGCGGAGTACCTTCCACCGTTGCCACTCCTTCGTCCGGCTTTCCCGACTTCTCTTCGTCCTTCGCCCGCCTTAGACTCCGCCTTCGCCGTCTCCACCACCACCACCTCAACCACTTCTATAGCGTCCACTGCCACTGGCTGTGTGTCCCTTCCGCGGCCTCCGCCGGCGCTGTCGCAGCCGCCGCCAGTCGCCTTTGTGGCCGGCGAGTAATGAGCGCTCCAGATTACATTTTTATCGCCGCCGGCAGCGCTATCTGCGCGGTGCGGCAATAACCGGCACCCCGACGGCCATTAGGGCCCCAGAAAGAGGCGCTGGGCGGCGAGGCGGGACCGCGGCCCGAGGCATGGGCGGGGAGCGAAGGTAAGCCGGAACAAGGGGACGGAGGCGAAACGATAAGAAAGCGGATCATGGGAGCGGTATTCAGTGCTGGCCGGGCGAAGATGAAGGAAGGGTCAGTGCAAGATAAAAACGATCGATCGGAGGATATACGGTCGAGAAGATAAACGGTCTTACAATACGTGTGCGACGAGGGAGCGTATCTTGAGAACCATTAGAGAGCAAATGAACTAGCAAGAAAAGTGTAAATTTTGATACCATGATGAAATAAGGTGGGGTAATACTTTTTTCATGTGACAGATTGGAATTAGACGTTGTGTAGGAGAAATACGGTAGACTGTATACCTCAGCAAAATCAGTGAGCACAGGTCAAGGGAACAAAGGGACATGCTACCTTGTACACAGCATGTACCGGACGATGCGAGATAATAGAGCCTGGTGTTGCATTTAGCGGAAACCAAAAACAACTCTCCGCTGACTCTGCAGCCACACACGTCGAAGCGTCACATGGGGAAGAGGACAAGAAAAAATACGGCTGTAAAGAAGCGAGAAGCCACAAGGCATGTATTCGAGGTAAGGCGGAGTTGCGTCCATCAAGAGACCATCTCAAGAGGCACACAACAAAGCCGCAGCGATAGCCGAGGAAACAATGGCGAGGCGGCGATGGAAGTAGAGAACGACGCGGGCAATGGTGGGTGGCGGTGACGGCGATGGAGGCATGGGGCGGACGCAATGGCGCGAGTTGGCAGCTCTGCCGTCGAAGCGTACGGCGAGGAAACTTCGACCGAACAAGAACTATCGACTAAACAAGGAAACTATGTGCTAGTAACAGCGGAATCAAACACTGGGAACTTTCGAGAATGGTAATTCACACGACATGGATGGATACGCAAGTTTGTGAATAGCTTCGGGCATGAGATGTGTAATGTCTTTTATTTCCGATAACACATTGGCTTCGCATTCAACAAGAACGTTATCATCAGACTAACAGCGCCAACGTCTTGTAAGATAGTCTGTAGAAACTATTATCGCTTGTAGCACATTAGCTCAATTCCCTTACATGTATAAATAAACAAAAAAACACATGAATATGCTTTGTTGTTGAATGTTCCTCGACTCATTTTTTACTCCTATCACATGGTGCTCATCATATCAAGCAACTCTCTCCCCAATGAAACAGAAATAAAAATACCAATGAGTGCTCGACACATGTCTTTCTCACAGCTCGGCAGAATCCGTTATATTTCATCGCAGTTCGGCAAGTTAGAACTTTTTATCTTGCCATTATGATTTTTTAAACGTTCATTACATGTGTCTGGAACGTAATAAAATGCATCCGAATCCATTCAAATTATGGATACCTGCGTATACCGTTTCCTTAAATTACCAATAGTAACACTATTAAAAAGTTCAACGCCAGAAAACGATAGAGACTTTACAATACAATATAGCAAAATAGTATTTTAAATTATTCGATTACATGCATAGGCATACATAATAATGTCTCTGCGACATCACGTACGCCTATGAAGAACTAGCATCAACACAATCCACTAATTGAACTACACAATGAGGCTTTCAACCCACACAATATTCAAAACACCAGATCAATTACAGATCTCATTACGCACTCACAATTCCATTTATTCGCATCCTTCGATCCAACACGATTTCCTCGGGCGAATACCCTACACGCGCTGCGTGCGCGATCTCGTAACCTCTGCCCTTCCTCCTCCGCCTCGTCTTCCCTTTCTCCCCGTCTTCCCCCTTTCTTCTTCAAACTTCTTGCCCTTTCGGAGCGGCGCGGCGCGCGGAAACCCGCATCATCTGCGCGTTTCTCGCTCCGCTGCTCCGCGCTGCTCGCGAGCGCGCGCGCGCAGCATGCAAACATTGCGGGCACGTTCGCCGCCAGAGGGAGCGGGGTGGAGCGGGGCGGGGGAGGGGCGGGGAAGAAGCGGGGAAGGGGCAGGAAAGGGGCGGGGCGGCGCTGGGTTGAGTTGGGCTGGGCTGGGCTGGGCTGGGCTGGGCTGGGCTGGGCTGGGCTGGGCTGGGCTGGGCTGGGCTGGGCTGGGCTGGGCTGGGCTGGGCTGGGCTGGGCTGGGCTGGGCTGGGCTGGGCTGGGCTGGGCTGGGCTGGGCTGAGCTGAGCTGGGCTGGGCTGGGCTGGGCTGGGCGAAACGGGGCGGGGCGAAGCGGGACGAGGCGGGGCGGGGCGGGGCGGGACGGGGCGGGGCGGGACGGGGCGGGGCGGAGCGGGGCGGGGCGGGGCGGCGCTGGGTTGGACTGGGATGGGATGGGATGGGCTGGGATGGGCTGGGCTGGGCTGGGCTGGGCTGGGCGAGCGCAGGGAGCTGCTTTGCGTCGCCGCCAGGAAACACGCTAATTCGAAACGTGCGCCCCAGCAGCGCCACCACGCCGCGCGCGAGCGGACGTTACCCAAACCTCAGCCGGCGCGAGCGGGGTAGATGTGGGAATGGATTTGGAAAGTAAATGGAGACGGGGGAAGCTGAAAGGTGACGGCGAATGTGGAGGTAGACGACGAAGTGATAGAAGTGACCGTTGAGATAGAGATGGCCGAGGTGATAGAGGTGATCGTGATTGTGGAGGTGTAGGTGGCCGTGGTAGTGGAGGTGACCGTGACAGTGGAGGTGGAGGTGGCCGTGAGAGTGGAGATGGAAGTGACCGTGAGAGTGGAGGTGGAGGTGGCCGTGACAGTGGAGGTGGAGGTGGCCGTGACAGTGGGGTTGCAGGTGGCCGTGATAGTAGAGCACGAATGTGAACGAATAGGATGAAATAAAGTAAAGAATTGATACGAAGGTGAAGAAGCCTTAAAGATGAGCATGAACAAGGGGCGATTCCCAAAATGTCCATACTTGTAGGGGCGGAGGAGTTGGCAAAAGATATTAATGAAAGGAATGACAAAGCATAACAAGAAAGGATTAACAGGCATAACCTCATGCGTGGGGCGGGAAATCGGGATGTATGAGAGCTCCACTAAAATAGCCCATTCGTAAAATTAGTTGCATCATGGATGCTCGTTTTCATGGAGCACCGCTAGATCGGTATTGGGTTTTACTACTCCTTGTAACAACGCATTTGAATTAAAACCTTCAGGTAGCTCCATCTATCATAGTTTAACACCGCAAATACAAAACTCATCACCGGAAAAAAATTCCAAATAAACGCTAACGTCCAAATCCATCTTCGAAGTGGCTCAGGGCATCAACTGACAACAGTGCAGGGCATCTGATCGAGAGGTACAAAGATTCAAGTCCCAGCGGACGCAGTGTCAGGATTTTTTATAGAAGCTAGATATTCAGGCGCTGTTTCGAGAATTCTAGCGGCCGGGTGCTCTAATCGGCACTTTTCTGTGGTTTCTCTGATCAATATCAGGCGAATGCCGAAGAAACGATCCACGGACCGCGCGCGACCTTTCCTTCCTCTTCCTTGTACTTACCTCTCCCCTGACGTGAAACCAGTCGGGAGCTCAGAGCTTTTCTCGGCTGGGCATTGTCCCGGTGATGGGAGATACCAGACGAGCGAAACGCGACCGAGCGTCTAATATCATCCAGCTGGAGAGAACGCCATAACCTACGATATAAACATGCACTAAACGTACGGGACTAATGGCCATAACAGTCAATACGCCCGGAAACACGAAATAATCAATGATCCAAAACGTGAAAGCGGTCGAAGTCATGGTAAAAGGACGTAAAAGCGAAAAAAGAGGAATAATAGTAGAGAGTAAATATACATCCACGTAGCGAAATATCTTTGAGCAATGCACTTTAAGAATTAAGGATTACTCATGGAAGTAGCATTAAAATTTACTGAACCGTTAAAACATAATGACAGGAAATTATTCCAACTCAAAAATTATATTAGCGCACATTTGTCAAGTAGCTAGTTGATTTTCAATGTGTTACATCAAACCTCTCGAGGTTATTGTTATTTTGTTGCAATGAGTATGTAGAAGCGAGTAGAGCATAATGTAGGTTCGTTTGTGGCCCTGCTCTTGCAATTTTCCCCCTATAATAAATAAAATGCGTTGTTTGTTCACTGAATTTGGTGTGCGTATCCCTTGCTTTCCCCTTTCTCTACAAAAGTTTAGAAAATTTGTTACGAAGGTCTCCCTCTTGTTAACAGGGCCTTATTTTTAAGTTCCGTTTTAAAATATATGCTGACGTAGTCGCCATTGTTCCATCATCATCACCTCCATATTATTATTATTATTATTATTATTATTATTATTATTATTATTACAATATTATTATTATTGTTACTGGCCTCATGGTTGCGCTTGAAGCCCCCAGGCTACATGTGCGTGGGCGTGTGAGGCGTCACGAGCGGCAAGCGATCCGCCCGTCACGCCGCGCCACGCCTCCCCGCCGGCTGCTCGTGGCTGCTGTCTCCGCCCTGTCTCCGGCCCTCCACTTGACCTTTGATCCCAGAGCCGCGCCCCCGCTCCGCCCCCTGGCTCCTTCGAGGGAGCCCCCGCACTTGGTCCGGCTGGAAGCTGTCCCGTGCAGCTCCAACTCCTCCGCGGCCAACGGAGACGCCACCGCGACCTCCGGAACAACTACGAGCACCGCGCACTTCGTCAGACGCGATGTTGAAACTTCTTGGCGTAGTTGATAACATGCCCAAGTTCTTGTTACGCTGCATTACTCGTGCGTAATATGGATCACAGCCATTCATTTATATCTGAGTTAGAATCGAACTGACTACTTTTAGTCATTATTACTTCACAGATTTAGGAGGGGGATTATCCTATCTACTTCCAGTTGTCGGAGGGGAGGCAAGGATAGACTTGACGCCTCAACTTTCTCATGATACATTCAAGAGTTTATTTGTAATAGGTTTATGAGTTTATTCTACATTTCATTAACAATTTCATTTTTCTTCCTTAACAGATGTGCTTAACAATTTCTTAGCCCAACATAATAATAAGTCAGTCCGGATAGCCGAGATCGCTAAGGCAGTAGTGCCGTGGCGATCTTGGACGGAAGGATCGCGGGTTAAGCGTCCCGCCTCGGGCATGGTTGTGTTTGTGTATATCTGTTTGTGTGTGCTGTCTTGTTCGTGTGTGCCATCTTCCGTCCCCCAGGACTAACAACCCTGGGGTACAAAAATCGGATTCAACCTAATGCTGATCCCCCTGATTAGTGACCTGCAAGACTAGCAACGTGATAAAATGATACTGAGCCCGTGCATGTCCTGCGTGATCCAAGATGGCCTATTCGCGAGCAAATAGTAATAGTAATAGTAATAGTAGTAGTAGTAGTAATAATAATAATAATAATAATAATAATAATAATAATAATAATAATAATAATAATAAAGTTTTAAAAGAACTGCAATGGCGATAGGGAACCACGTATCATATTTCGTTGTACTTCATCGCATTCGTCAGATTACGAATGAATTCTTCAATTGCTCCTTTCCACAGTTTATATTTCCAGAACTCCCATTCATCAGAACGCCAACTCTTGTGTCAACTTCACTTAAGTCACGATAATTCACACAGACCGAACGTCCCCCTCCCCCACTCCCCATCACGTTCTGTACGAACACCCCCATCTCCCGGTCGTCAACATCGCCGTCTCGCCGCAATGCCGCAATCTTCATCATGCGCTCGAGAGCTCACGGCTCCAATGGTACTGTCCAGTCCGCTCGCGCAGTCGGCAGCGTTTCGATCGCGCCTTTATGGCCTCATTATTACTATGACGCTGTAAACCCAGAGCACTCAATGTCATGTTGGCCATGGATTACCTTAAGGGCGTCACGTAGCGAACATGCTCAGTGTCCGAAGGATTCTCAATTGCTCCACATGTAAACATTCAAATGCAAAATTTTTCTATAAACGCCATTTGCATTTCTTGAATTCGTATTTCTATGTTTTGCGTTCAAAGTCACTTGTTTCCCACTTGAACTGTTTTAATAATTTTCATGAATAAGAAGATATATACTCAAACCATACCAGAACGAAATTATTGGCTTGTTAATCAGTTCCAAAAACTGTACCAGAGGGAAATATAAATAAAATTTGTATCAATTTTACGTAACTAAAATAAATTTAACCGATGTTCGTTCATAATTCTAATTACTGAAATGTGTATACACAATACTTAAGCAAAATGAAAAGCAAAATGTATTGTGAAGATTTGTCGAAAAAATATGATTTTCTGGAAGTTCGTTAATATTATTATTATTTTTATGCTACTGAATTTAACATTACTACTAAAATTCTAGAGTCATAAATAAAGCTAGATGAAATTCAAATGGATCTGGTTTACTCTGTACAATATTGGTTCCTTTTTTAAACGAATGCATTTCTTTTCACTCGCGTGGATGGAATCAGAGATACGTAATGTTCTCGAATTCAACGTGAGTGAATCATGTTTGAATAAGAAAGTAAATTTTTACCATCTCTGAATTCTAGCCGAATCTCTATTATCTCCTTGAAAATGATTGTCTTTTTCATTGATTTCCCTATATGAACACCAACTAGTGCACAGAAAGCTCAGATATTAATATTTCAAATATTAAACAGAGAAAAGTTGCACATTAACTAAAAATGCTCTTTTTAGAAGCCTGCAAAATTTAACTAAGAGCGCGCTTTCACAATTTTCAACAAATTTCTAGTTTATTTATAATCGAGCACTGCAGCTGCCACCGGAGCTGAGCAGGCCGATTGTCTCCCAACAGCCCCAACGTAAGGTCAACAGCGTAATGCGACTTTGATCAAAGAGCTCCTGGTAACTTGATCCCGGCGTGTAGCCTACAAACCACCGTCTAGCGAGCAACCTGCTCGCGAGGGTGACACCAGCGCCGGAGGGCAACGTGATTATTCCGATCGCGGCACGGAACGAGTGCAGGCGTGACCAGCCTGGCACACGCGTCGAGCGCCATTGGTTATGTACGGGGTGTCGGGAGCGGCCATTTGCGTCAATGAATCTCGATACCGGATCCCAACAAGGGCGGACAAGAGCTGCTACAGCGGGCTACCACGGACGTTGGATTGATGGCTTTGGAGGTGCACTCAAGGCCCAGATCTGTTAATACGTCTGAAATCGTATCACATATCCACGTTGCTCTATTAGCATATTAATAACATCAGCATTTTAGAAGAATTTAAGCAATGTAAATCACCAAACTATTAGTTAATAGACTTGTTGTCTTACTCTAAGTTATCATTCTGGTCGCACACATTACTGAAATCATTTGCCCCGTATGTGCAATGCATGTTGTACCCCAGAAGGTGACCTCTTGCATTGTAACGTGACATTCGGCGCCAACTTATACGTCGGCTTGACGTCCCCCGCCTCAAGGCATCTCCTCTAGCGATGTACCGATGTACCGCCCCTGCTTGGATAAGCTTTAAGTTCCCGACGTGTCTGGTAGTGCAGTACATGTGAGTGTGTGTGTAATGGGGAGGAGAAAGCGAGGATGAGGAAGGAAAGATCGCGTTAGATCAATAGCCCCTACTGCCCCGGCATAAACTAGATATTAATAGGAGAAATAACGGAAAACTACATATTCGGTCGATATAAATCTCTAGACAGTGGTTGAATTCGATCCGCCTACATTGCTCCCGAACTTTAGGAAATAGCTCAGCGTCTGAACTCGAAACCTTACAGCTACAATTGAACTACTGAAGCGAGTTATTAAGTACTTATTTTTTGGTTAAAAAAAGTAAATGCAAAGGAATGCATGAATGAAGTATTGCAGTAAAATGCGGCAATAGCAACTGTGTTAGGCGTCGCTTACGATGTATTGACGTACTCACTAAGGTGCTAGATCAACAACTCAATCATTGCGTATCTCATTTTACTACTTGTTTTGTAATAATTTCTCACTAATTTTCAGAATCAGTTTCCTATATCTGATCGCCTATACGAAGTAACAAACAACATCATTAGAAGATGAAAAAGAAAGGGGGCTACAAATATTTCAACCCAATTTCATGCACATTTTTAATCTGATATGAAAGTTACTGCATGAGGTGTATATAATAACAAGGCAATACGAAAAATGTATACTTGTGTATTAATGGATAGATTAAGAATGCCTCACATACAATTTTTGCAATTAAAAATAACTCAAAAACTAATATAAAACCATCCCATGTATTTATATCTACCACCTGGGGTTTCGTTCATTTGAATGCAGTGCAAACACAATAGGCCAATACAACACGGAAAACAAGAGCGGAATTCAGAATACAAAGATTCCATTGTATCCCGTTGACCCGTCTCCCATAGCAGCTCGTTCGGGTTCCCTGACACAGAGTTGGATCGATTTGCCTTTGAGTGGGCGCGTGTTGCAAAGTCCACCAAAGAAAACTGCGGTTAGTCAACCTCTATTCTCTCTTTCGGCAGTATGGTGCATGGCATTCGACAGCTTCAAATGAGCACAACATTGTCTCAAATATTACGATAAAATGATCTAAAAAGATATCCCTACATCTAAATCGACCTTCTATTTGAATTAGAAAGGAAGTTATAGAAAAATTTGGACGGAAATCAAAGCTTTCTTGAATTAGCAACTATGTTATATAGACAGAGTTTAAGGCAGCGCGATATTAAATATATTTAAAACATATTTTAGGGGTAAAGGATTAAATATTTTATAATGCCGATTCATTTCATTCTTTTTAGTTTTTAAGGAGATTTACACAAAGGTCGACAAAGAGTTCGCAATGTTTGAATGTAGAATATATTTAAAATGCATTTCGTTCAAAGAATTTATTCCATTACATTGTAGTCGTGTTTCATAATTTGTATTGGCATACTGTATCATTAACGTACATTAATGAAAATTGGCATATAAGGGGTAAATATGGTTAAACCACTATTAGATTTATCAATAATATAACCATTTCTGTAGATAATTGTTATAAGGAGGTAAATTTATATTGGTTTTTGGTTATCAACTGGGGGGTTGCAAAATATTTTTGTACTTAAAATTGGTGGATAGAAACACATTTTTTTAAATTTTTTTTTTTACTTTTTTTTTTACACGCGTATATTTCTTAGGATTTCCCGGTAATGCATGACTAATGTATCCTAGTGAAATTTTGTGCTGAAGTTCATTAGAATGTTCGGGTGAACGCCTCGATTCACACATTCGTCTCGACATGTGTTCAAACGCAATGCCATTTACCAGAATACAGAACTCTAATGAGCTCGCAAGGATCATTACATCACAGTAAATGTAACGCATGTTCAGTATACAGAGAGGCGCATGCTTTGCTTAAAAGGGAGTTTCCAACTCCGAACCAGTTCGTCTCTCGTGGGTGAATGGCTCAGGCAGCCGTGTAGATAGCGGCGCATCCCGCACGATCGATGAGCAAATTCTACGAAAAGTCCACAACGCCCGCTACTGAAACAAGGCTTCACAGTTGGCACTCGCGATGGGTGCGAGAACGCGGGCACGCGTGTCCGAGCGAGGGAGCGAGCTAGCTAGCGAGCGAGCGAGCGAGGGAGTGAGAGAGATAGAGGGGAAGGGACAGGGGAGAGAGTTGTAGTGATGTGAACTGTGAGAGTGAGTGAAGCACAATTCAGGAAGAAGGAATGCGTTTCAATGCAATCGCAACGTCTCGAATGTTAATTATCAAATACGTTGAAATGTTCGTGATCCACATACACCGAACGTTATTTTAACACCCAAACATAACCTCAACATACTGCCCTAGAAAACTTTTGTAATTAGCATTAGATTCATGGTGAAATAAGTATTTAAAAAGTGCTAAAAACTTCATTAACGAACTGGTTATATGAAAGGAGCACAAAGAATGATTTGATTATATTTTCGATTTATGATCATAATATTAAAAACAATCATTTTACTGATTAATATAATTATTTGTAATTAATATAATATATTTAGTTTATTTTTTTATATTTTAATGCGTAATATAACCCAGAACATTTTTAACTGTGTTTATTATCAAATGTATAATATACCAGAGCTACATAGAAGGGTAAGGCGGAAGTTTCGTTGTTACTTGAGCTTGCAGGTCCAGTCTCCCTAACTTCAACATTGGGATGTGTCGTACATACGAATCAGGGCTGAGTAAACAAAATACTTGGGTCACGAATAGCCAAAAAAACCTACTAAGAGCAAACAAAACCCTACGAATATTAATTTACAAAACCCATTCACCTACCAATAAATCACATATTCCAAAATTGTATCGACATCTCGCGACGTAAGTCATAAAACCGTTTGCAAAGCCTCGCACTACTGACGCCCAACAAAATCAAATCTCGGAAGAAGATTCCCTTCTCTTCGTCGCAGTTTTGGTACAGAAAGGGCTTCCCCACGGTGCGATGGTGAGAGCGGGACGTGGCGGTGCGGAGTGTGGTAGGCGAGGAGGAGCGAGACGATGAGCAGCGAGGCGGATGGGGTAGGTGGCGTGGCAGAGCGGGGCGAAGAGGGGAGTAGCGGAGCGAAATGGGGGTGGGGCGGGGTGGGTGGAGAAGGGGCGGGACGGTGAGCCGCGGAGCGGGGCGGGGAGGGGAATAGCAGGGCGGGTGGAATAGGGAGCGTGGCGGGTGGAGAAGGGGGCGGGGTGGGCTGAGAAGAGGGCCGTGCGGGTTGAGAAAGGGGCGGGGCGGGTTGAGAAAGGGGCGGGGCGGGTTGAGAAAGGGGTGGCGCGGGTTGAGAAAGGGGTGGGGCGGATTGAGAAGGGGGCGGGTTGGGCTAAGAAGAGGGCGGGGCGGGTGGAGAAGGGGGCGTGACGGGTGGAGAAGGGGGGCGGGGCGGGTGGAGAAGGGGGCGGGGCGGGTGGAGAAGGGGCGGGGCGGATGGAGAAGGGGGCGGGGCGTGACGGGGAGCAACGGGGCGAGTGCAGAACAGGGCGGGGCAGAGCGGACTGGGATGGGGAGCAGCGGGGCAGGTAGAAAAAGAAGCAAGGCGGGGCAGGGGCAAGGTCAGGCATTCGCCGCCGTCGCCGCGAGGTGCGCCTGATAATCAGGGAAGAGAGAGCGCGCGCGCGCGCGCTAATCTGGGCGGCCTCCGCGCCACACCTGCCGCGCGGCACGTCGCCCGCGTCGCGGCGGCGCCGGCAGCTGCGAGCCCCGAGCCGGCACCTGCGCCCGCGCCCGCGCCGACCCGCACTGCGCTGAGTCACCGGGTGGGCCTTCTCAGCTCAGGCTATCTACGCTAGCGTTTACAGAGGTTCTCAAACTGTTTGAAGATTGTACCTCTCACACGACAAACAGCTTCAGGTGGCCCTCGAGATAAATCCCTAAATGACAGGTTTTAAATATTTTTTGCCTAAATTATCACAGCAGTTTAATTTAGAGAAATAGGAATTTCAAATTTACAAAGTAACAATGAGAAGAATGTGGAAGAACCAACTCATTACATATGGAATTTTCTTTTGTAGCTGTGAGTGTATATTTGTGCACTGATAACAATATATCACAACTTTAAAAAGTATTCTCTGAATTTTCAGCCAAATGGTTACTTTCTTCAAATCTTCCCATTGTGGTGTTAATGCAAGAGTATTCCGTACCCCCGGGGACACACGTAGCACTTATTGATATTCCTCAGTTTCTTATACAGATAAATTGCTGCAATAGTGGCATGAAGTAATACATTTTTATGAAGACGATTACGAAGAAGCTCTGTTGAATTATTATCTTATAAAAACATAAAATCGTGTTTCCAATCAGCACTTTTGCATCTGTGTTTGCAATAATCCTTAATCAAAAGTATTGTTTAGAGTAAAAGTAATACATTCAACGCACATTGGAGTTCCATTCGCTCCGATTTCCTAACTTCTCAATCTCCAGAGCACTGTAGCTCAAAACAACAGGTCAACGACGCAGACAGAGAGCGCTCAGAGGCTTTCAATCGAACGTCCTCATCCGATTGCTTACGACAGCGGAAATAGCTTTGTATCATTAGTCACCTTTATATATTGGGTAAACTCACGATAACGTTTGGAAGAGTCATAAATCCAAATATGTACTGCTGAGGATCGTATCAGCGCAGTTTGTAACGTCTTGATCGATGATAACGAATCGAATAGTCTCTTCGAGGGCTTTTCTGAGATTTAAGACAAAGAACAGCTAGGATAAATTGACGTACAATTTTGAGATACGAGGTGGGAAACTATAAGTTTATATCATTCTAATCTTATCAAATTTCACAAAAAAATCACATAACTTACCAAATATTCCGAAAGTAATTTCCAAACAAAAGTCTATGATTACAAATTTTTAAGTATAAATTAAACTGATCTATTGGAATGTAAGAAGTGGATACTTGAAAAAATACTGTAATGTTTGCCAAGGAAAGTAATGACAATATTAGCATACGATAACATTTAGGAGAGACCCTTTTCCAGAAGCAAAGACGACATTAAAAATGTTTAATGTGCGGTGAGAGAAACTCAAAGCTAAGGAATATAAATATTGGGTAAGAATTAAAATTAGGAGAAACGAACGTGAGAATGAAATAAACGAAGCATTCAGACTAAGGCAATCAGACTAAAACCCACGGGAAGGTCAACGTGCGAAGTAATAAGCATACGTGCGGATGATGACAATAATGAAATAACTTAAAGACTGCTCCACACATTCGGCATTCGCCGAGAAGTGAGCTCACGTTCGCCCAAACCCGAGCAGCTGATGTTTTTTTTTCTTTTTTTTATTTACACAATGAAAATTTACAATCTATTTCATTTCGAAATAATAAGTAAATATGATAATTCACAATAAAATACAATGATCAAAGAAACTATAATTTACAGAAAAGTCCCCCATTGGTGCTTTCCAGGATCAATACATAAGGACTATAACAGAAAAGAGAAAAGAAAATAGAATAATAACACAAAACGGAGAATAATTTTTGTGTTGTGTATGTCAATGTCAAATACTAAAGCGGTAAGGAAGTTGCAAAGGGGAGGTTCTATTGAGGCGAGATATTTCTTGGCTATTGTCCAAAAGGTTTAGGGCTAGATGGTTTGGATGGGTTTCCAGGCGTTTATTGTAGTTTAGGCTAATTTCTTGTATCTTCTCTTGAATTGTTTGAATACTGAGGTCTCGATGAGCAGCTGATGTGTTCAGAGAACGTTCGCTTCCTTTGATATGTCCAAGAGACAGACACGCGGTGGGTAGGACGAGCGCCGACTGTTCGTCGCTGGGCAAATAGCGA
Source organism: Teleogryllus occipitalis (assembly GCA_011170035.1). Lineage (NCBI taxonomy): Eukaryota > Metazoa > Arthropoda > Insecta > Orthoptera > Gryllidae > Teleogryllus > Teleogryllus occipitalis. The sequence continues at coordinate 55,716 of BLKR01002481.1, forward strand.
GCGACCCATCCACATTATTCGTGATTCGGCGAGCAGTCGCTCGCTACTCGGCGAATGCCGATTGTATGAAGCAGCCGTAAGGCAGAAGGGAGGGCGAGGTGAGACGACCGGGCATGCGACGGGCTATGTGGGGGCGGCGGCGAGGGCAGGGGCGGGGGCCGGAAGGGCCGGGGCGTGAAAGCGGCGCCCCGAGGCGACGCTGGGGGGCAGGGGGCGACGCAGGGCCCTGGGCGCCGCCGCGCCGCGGGCGTCGGCTGTTTATCAGCGCGGGCAACGAGATTGAGCCGCGGGTTAAAGCGGAGCTCCCGCGGGGCGTCGCCCGCGCAGCCGGCAGGGATGGCGCTCGCCCACACCAGCGGGGTTGCGACGGACATAAGGATAACAGCGTTACAGAACGGTCTCGGGATGTTAATAGACTGGAAGGCGATTAACAAGGTAATTGGGGAGTGAAAAGCAACGAGAAAGATGTTTGAAAAATGTAGACCAGTGAGAAGGTGTGTATGAAAACTCCGACACTGAAGACAAGCGATGGTGAAGATGAAGCGGCAATGGGATTAAACAAAATGTCAATGATGATGATGATGATGATGAAGGCGATACACGATAATTCGGGTGGTAGGGTGACAAGGAAGGTAAGACACGTAGGGAGTTGCAGTGGTTGTGGTGGTAATGATGGCAATACAGATTTACTACTGATATAACTTAAGTTCCTGGAGAACGAAAAAAAATCTTGATTTTTTATGTAGCGGTTATGAAATATTCAGAATGAAACAATATAAAATTGTAAGCAATAGTGATCGCTAAAAAAGGTAGCAGAGGATGTGCCAGTAAAGCTAAAATGCTCGAAGCTACACTGTTGGCACTAGATCTTCGCCATCGAGATTAATTACGGACTATGGAAGGAGGAGAGGGAGGGGATTGCCGCAATGGGGGTAATGGCGAGATTGAACGATGGGCGCAAAGAAGAACAAAGACCGCAGAGATTGTAAAGGTGAATAGTGAGTTTAAATACTCAAAACGTGTCTGGTTACATCGATTAATTTAAGATTTCATTAGAATATTTTAGACAACCGACATATATGTTTTTCAGTATGAACGTACACCATTCACTTCATGAGAAAGTTCACTCACAACTCGTATATTCTCTGAAATGTTTTCTTTGACAATTCATTCCTATCTAAGAAATTGCATAACGATACTGCAAACGTACCTTGAATAGATTCGGAACCAACTGAGCCACTCACCTGTAACAAAACAAAAAACATTATTGTAGATTTAAAACTTACGTTTAAATTTATTAATAAATTCAATAAAGTTGTAAGAGAAAAAACAAGTTAACCAAAATCAAAAACTTCATGCTAAGATGTATGCAAGTTAAGATAAGTTCATTTTCTTTATCGTTTATCAACGCAATGAATAAAAAGTATAAGATGAATACTATTTTCAGCAAATTTCTAAGAACCGTAATTTTACAATCCATAGAATTCCGATCAATTGAAAGGAATTTCTTTTGACAAGAGCAGTGGTAAAGGAATTTACGTTTGATCTGCAAATTAATCATCCAAATTAATCTTACGGTTCATACAAGTCACGAATGATGTTAACGAACAAAGGTGATTCGAGATGGCTGTTTATATGTATTTAATGAGTAATATAACACATGGCATCATGAAAATAGTCACTGAAAATGAGCATTTGATACAATAAACAATTTGTCGAGTATTAATTTATGTTAATTTTTTCTTCTGCTGTCAGAAAAGAACTTGATGGTTAGTATCACAACATTGGCACTTGATTACATTGAACAATTATAAATATATTAATAATGATTTAGATGCATTATCGAAAACGTGAGGATCGCCATCATCATAACACTCCTGGAGTAAAAATACCCACGCATGATTCGGGATTAGAATCCACAACCCGAGCGCAAAGCTTACAGGACGCAGTCCTCTACACCAAAAGAATTCGCAGAAAAACATGAACACCAATTTTTATTGCAAATTTCTCACACTACATATTATCAAGTCTTTCAGTACGACATATCCATCCAAAGAAGAGATAGCTCTCTCCAAATGGCGTCGCCAACGATGAACAAAAATAAACCACTCCGAGAAGTGTGACATCATCGGTGACCCAACCAAGTGCCCGGGAATGCAGTAGGCCTGTTTTCAACCGCATTCAGTTGGCAACTGGGGCGAGTGGTTCTCTTTAGAATGACTGTTCCATTGAGTGGACGAGAAGCTTGTTAGCAAACCGGGCTGGAAAAAGATTCAGGAGAAGACCCACTCAACAGTAAATGTTTCCTTGTAAAATGAAATTGCTACCGGATACGACTAATTGGCAGGAGCGTATTCTGCCTAGGAAAATTATGATAATATTGAAAGAAAAATAAATTGCATCAAAATAAGATTTTGTGTGTGAAGTAGCACACAACTTAATAACTAATTTTATTACGTCTTTACGTCGCATTATTTCTTAGGTTCCCGTAAATCTATCGCACGTTATTGATTTTACACAGGGAGCTACAATCATTCATTACATAATATATCCCGAGATAAATTCTAAAACAATTTTACAATGAAGAGGCAAACAAAAAATAACGAAGACGAAATTAATAGATTTAAAGGAAGGCAAGTATTTCGTAATCTTATTTTTTCACGTAGTACAGGAGAGACGGACATAACTGAAAACGACTGATACAATTCTGAAATGAATTTGTAAATTGAATATCCGAAAGCAAGAAAACTATCCCATAGTTCACCGAACAAATGTACAAATCCATAGGCAGACTGAGCTGAATGTATTTTAAGGACAAGCAAACAAACAAACAAACGAGCCAGAAGAGTACGTCAGGAAGGCGGGTACATTTTCAAATACATTAAAATATTAGGAACATTGAGACCTGTTGATAATGTTACTGCAGCAAAGAAGGAAGATATTGAAATAAAAGACGAATAGAAAGATTCCTAATGTAGCGTCATAAGAGGCGTGGCGGGCAAGAAGGTGTTCATGAACGGAGCAAAGCGGAATGACAGCAGAGGCACAAGCGGACGCGACAGGGGCGGGGCGGAGACGAGGGGCGGCGACTGGGTGGTGTTGGTTACTACCAGAAATCTGAAACCGCCTCGCCGGCTTGGTTGTTGCGCGGCGCCATACGAGGGCAAACGGGAGGGGAAAATGGAGGAAGGCGGCCAAACAGCTCGCAGGACGCGAAAAACCCTTCGCGCAGGCGTTGGCGCAGTTACCAACACTCAACGAATATCGGCAAAACCTGTTATATCTGCGACTTTCGTTTAAAAATTTTACTTCTTGTACCTTCAATTATCGCATTTACCGACCGCCGTCCTTATCACAGCAAGTACTTTCCAAAACTAATAGCATCCCGCATAATTGACAAACATCAAAACGCAAACTAAGCAACCCATCACTAAAGAGCGCATTCATTCCTATTAACTTCAACATCACCTCCATCATCGCTACATCTCCCAAAGCCTTCATCCTGCATCACCACCCTTAACGACGGACCTGAACCTCAGTAGACAGAACTCGTTTCTTGATACTCCTCCTTCCGTCGCCACCCCCACCGTCACTCCCCCCTCCAGCAGCAGCCGCCGCCCCGCCCCGCGCCGCGCCGCGCCGCCGAGCGCCGTCATGACGTACGACGCAACTCCACTTCCGGCGCAAGTCGCCCTTCATATTTCTCCGCGCGCCTTGAGACGACGAGCAATGGGACGGGAGGAAAGAGGAGGAAGAAAGGGACGGAGGGCGGCGGCAGCGGAAAAGGGCGGAGCGGCTGCAGAGGCGCCCAGAATGAGAAGGCCATACATCTCCCACTGGTCCATGTACCACGCGACGCTCGTCGAAGCTGCAGCCTATTGGAGGGGGCGCGACTCCAATGATATACGACGGAAGACGCCTCATTCAGGCAAGATTTACACGGAAATCGCTCTGTCAGTGGCTCCCAACCGGTGCAAAAGGGGGAGTTTAAAGTGCGAGATTTCGATATTAATAGATGCTACATTTATATAATACTGTATATTATAAATGGGGTTAATATTTCAAGATGTGATTCATAAGACACAGCAACTATGTAAATGTCTCCGAACAAACAGGAGTACAAAAAGTTTAAACATATTGCGACTACAAGCTTTGGCCGCTAGTAACCAGCCCAAGAAAACTCAAGTTTACATATTCATTCAAAATTTCCCTCAGTCAGCTACGTCGCTATATAGTGACCCTTGGGACGTTCTTGCAAAATTGTAAGCGTATCCCCGCCAGCAAAGTAAGGACGACCTCCCTGATGACCAAACTTTCGATACTATAGACCAGAGGTGGCATTACGAAGGGAAAACGTTCACCGTACCAAAGAAATGGGGAAGCAGCAAATCTGTGGCGTCTAGCACTACCCTCACTGTTTTAAAAGACCTACATTGTTGCGCGCTTGGAGTCTTGCTTCACAAAAATTCATTTCGGTTATTGGGAATTTTATGGTGGCCTAAACTAACGTTGCTATTCTTTATTGCTACTAACTAGAATAATACTAAGGTCTTGATAAAATTAAAATGTGCATTTCTTCTACTAAATGAAACGATATATCACTTAATCCCTTTCATAGAAGGAAGTATCAGGACTATATGTGATGTGTTCTCGTCAAAGCTCTCTAAGAATTAACGTACCCTTTCCTACCCAAAGATGAAAGTCATAAATGGAGTTATTCTAAGAGATGAAATATACGAAGAATTACCTTCAAGCCCGAGAGCCGTGGCATCTATGAAGTATGCACCATTGATTTTATGTTGCGTTGTGCGAATCTTTTTCTCGTTTCAAATATGCGTTGGGAAACAATAGAAGGATATTTTACAATTTATATTACTTATGCATTGGAAAATTGCCTCTTAAAGCTTAATTTGTGCGTTGGATGCTTACTAGAAAGATAACATATAAGAGTTTGATAAACTGTTCAAAAATTGTATGTCATTTTTTAAGACGAACTTTGTTTAAGTTCGGATGTAAAAACATTGAAAGAAAACGAGTTAGTATTTTAAATGTTATTTATTACCGATTGAGTTCACACTGATTGTTATGTGATAAGAAACAATGATAAAAACCTAAAATGGGCTACATCGAGTAAAGGAAAAAGCCTAAAATGACGTTCATAAAGTCCTAAAAAATAAAAATAATCATCATTTATTATAGCCGTAATAATCATTTATTATAGAGGTAGTAACAAAATTTCAACAAGTTAATCTAAACAATTCTTTTTATTGTAGGGTAGAATTTAATTACACCTTGCCTCCTCAAACCGTCAGTATACTTTTCTGTCGATAAGTTAAAAACGCTAGCGGTTTCTAAATTACTTTTCGCAGAACTTCCATCAACATGGACAACAGAAGTTCCATCACGCTCAGATTCGAAGGAAATTTTGAATAATCCTTTATCACCAATGGTTCAGTAAGTATGTAAGAATGTGAGAAGGTGTAAATTTTAAAACACTCTTCGCCACTCGCCCCATTTGGAATTCAAGACTCATTGCGAAACTCTAGACGCTTTCGTACGTAAGCGGTATGGTACACAAAATCTCAATGGTACATCGCGACAAAAAATACACAACGAATTCCATAAATCTGATGGGATTTCAACCACTGTTGGCAAAGATATTTTGAACACATACGCTTTTATTTCGACGTGTTGGGAAAGCTTGGTAGCCAGTAATGGTATTTAGTATTTAATCGATTTTCATTCATGCATTTCCTCGGAGTTACAAAATGCCTCAGAAGAAACCCACTACAACCACGAATTTATTATTATAGAAAATATATTTATTAGCATATTTCATTGTGATACCAACTGAACCAACTGCCATTAACACTTATATGTTTATAAGCAATTGGGCAATTCTTTAGATCATAAAAATCATTACAATACTGACAGGAGCGGATCCAGTCAATCATTTGGGGAAGAGGGGGAAGGGCATCGTATATTTTTGTTAAATAAAAACATATTTGTTATTATATTATATATTATTTATGTACTGTATACATGCTCCTACACAATATTATTATTTAAATAATTACATAATTCGAACATAAATAAATTATTGAATGAAGTTTGCCAAATGAACGAAGGTAAACGAAAACTCTAGGCCTTGGAAGGGGGGCATGACCCCCATTCCCACCCCCACCCCCCTGGATCTGCCAGTCAATACAGATACGTTAATCGTCATTAAGAAGACTTCGGAAACCACTCACCTTGGAATAATCATAGAACGAATAAACAACAATCAAATTATTTTACAAGTGTAATGCACAACATTTTCGAAGGCAAATAATTGGAAACCTCTAGAATTTTAGGTTCTGTGTTATAGGGAGATAAAAATTCAATTTTGATGCCATAAAAGCGCACCAGGTTTTTGTAGAAAAGATGTATGACACCAACTTAACAGGTGTGTTGAACGTTGTAGTCATAAAACATCGCACATGAGGCTGTGACAGTTTTATACGCGAATAACGGCACTATGTGCATCATAATTCAATCTGAAATTGTCGGATAAAACAGCATCGAAGAGAGTTGCATACAAGAACAACAGATCACAGGCGACACTGCCACGCAACCCTGTCAAACACTGCATTCAATTAACATTTCAAAGAACAAATACGTACACGATTTGTACAGGAAAAGATACACAATGACGCACTACTGTTTACGAAATCTCTCAACACAAACTGTCAGACCTAGAGCCTTAATAGCACATTTGATACAGTACTTTTTTTATTACGCTTGATTGTTTATATCTAATAGTGAGAGACTTGCTCAAAGTACGTATCGTAAAAACATCAAGTCGTCACACAGCAGTAGAGGGGGGAAAAGATACAACTCGGAACAAATAAAAGTAGAAAAATAATTCGGAAAGAGAAATAACCCAACAAATATCAATTTCCAAAACTCTTCCACCTAGACCCTTCTTCAAACTCGAAGGATCTCATACAAAAAGTTTTTTTTAAGTTCGTGCACTCAAACACCAACAGGAGAACCGTGTCAGGGTGGAAGTTGAAGGAGATGCCAAAAACGAGTCATGAGAGTTTGAGAGGATCTCAAAGAAAAAAAATGAGAAAGAGATGCTTGGAAGCTGATACAAATTGCAGAAAAGTAAACGAGAAAACTATAAAGTCGATAGAGGTGAGAGGCACGACTGTTAGCAGGAAGTGGGACACGAAAATTATGAAGGCACACGTAACGAATGGTTAGGATGCGACGGATAGAAGTCAACTTCCCTAAGTCTGTCCGTACAGAGCTATGCTGAATCACAAGGGGGTAAATGGAGCGGCAAAAGTCCAGAAATACGAGCGCGGCTCGAAGAAGCAGATTGAGGACTCGTGGGAGGGGGATGACATCGAGACGAGAGGGGGTGTCGGGGGTCAGCAAGGGGCGCGGGAAATGCAGGAGGGCAACGGCATTTACGGCGCTCCAAGTTTGAAAAGGACAGAAAGGGAGAGAGAAAGAGGGTGGAATCGTGATTGCACAGTCTACTGGAGAAGGAAAAGAACAGTAAGAATGAAAAAGTGTGAGAAGAGACAAAGAAGCTAAAGTAAAGCAGTCGCTACAATTTCACCACAATGATGGCACCGTTAGAGATAGTGAAATGTGTTTTAAGTGGTGATTTTGTGATTTTGTTGAGGTGAAGGTGTTTATAATGGTTGTGATATTGTAGTTGCTAATAGTAAAGCTTCATGGACCACGCATAATGGTGTCTCTTCGTCAGAGAGAAGGTTGGGGAAAGCTTCAAGGTGCTGGCGGAGGAAGCACGGGGCGACGCAAGGCACGGAGCGGGTGGAGTGCGGAGCGGCGACGGAGCGGCGACGGAGCGGCGACGGAGCGGCGACGGAGCGGCGACGGAGCGGCGACGGAGCGGCGACGGAGCGGCGACGGAGCGGCGACGGAGCGGCGACGGAGCGCGACGAGCGGTGACGGAGCGGTGACGGAGCGGCGACGGAGCGGCGACGGAGCGGTGACGGAGCGGTGACGGAGCGGTGACGGAGCGGTGACGGAGCGGTGACGGAGCGGTGACGGAGCGGTGACGCGGTGACGGAGCGGTGACGGAGCGGTGACGGAGCGGTGACGGAGCGGTGACGGAGCGGTGACGGAGCGGTGACGGAGCGGTGACGGAGCGGTGACGGAGCGGCGACGGAGCGGTGACGGAGCGGGCGGAGCGGCGACGGAGCGGCGACGGAGCGGTGACGGAGCGGTGACGGAGGCGGTGACGGAGCGGTGATGGAGCGGTGACGGAGCGGCGACGGAGCGGCGACGGAGCGGTGACGGAGCGGTGACGGAGCGGTGACGGAGCGGTGTGACGGAGCGGTGACGGAGCGGCGACGGAGCGGTGACGGAGCGGTGACGGAGCGGTGACGGAGCGGTGACGGAGCGGTGACGGAGCGGTGACGGAGCGGTGACGGAGCGGTGACGGAGCGGTGACGGAGCGGTGACGGAGCGGTGACGGAGCGGTGACGGAGCGGTGACGGAGCGGTGACGGAGCGGTGACGGAGCGGTGATGGGGCAATGGCGGGGCACTGGCGGAGTAGAGACGGAGCGGTGACGGAGCATTGGCGAAGCGCTGGCGGGATGGTGACGGGGCGGTGACGTAGAAACGATGCGGCGCTGAAGGGGCGCTGGTGAGGTGGTAACGGGGCGGTGACTGAGCATTGGCTGAGCGTTGGCGGAGTGGTAACGGAACGGTAGAGCAATGGAAGGATGGAAACAGGACGGTGAAGGAGCATAAGCGGGGCACTGGCGGGGTAGAGACGGAGCGGTGACGGAGTATTGACGGGGCGCTGCCGGGGTGGTGAGTGTGGGAGTTGCGGGGCGCTGGCGGGGCAGTGAAGAGGTGGTGATGAGGCGGCGGCGTGACGGCAGCGGGGCAGTGGCAGAGCGGTGACGAGGCTGCGGAGAGGCGTTGGCGGGGCGCTGGCGGGGATGGATTCCTGGCGCAGCCGTCGCTCTTCCGCCGGCACGCTAAGCTAGTTTTATTTAACGCGCTCGCTTCATTGCACACGAGAAATTTCTCGCGTTCCCGGCGAAGTGGCTTCGCCGCCGGCGAGAACAAGGGGCGCTGCGGCGCGCAAAGGGCGGGCACGAGAGGGCGTCAGGGCGGAGGCGCTGCAAGACAAAACGAGAGCGAGTGAGGCTGCGGATTGTGAAGAACCACTGACGGAAGAAACAGTGAGGTTGAAGACACGACGCATGGAAAACGTCGTTGTTGCAAACCACATTATAAGGGAGGGTCATAAAGATGTAGAGAAATGTAAAGAGGAGGGCGGATAGAAAAAAAAAACAACAGAAAGGTGGATATGAAAAAACACAGAACATTTGAACAGAAAGAAATGCAGGAGAAAATATACAATGTCCGTGACAGTGGAACGATGATAGAATTTTAAGAGAGATCCAAGGACACAAAGAAAAAAAATACATAGAAAAGGAGTCAAGAGACGTTCAGAGGATATAAACCCAAAAGTCGTTCAGTATCACGGACGATGAGCGAAGCAACGGGGTCCCACTTGAAAAGGACAAAAGCAAGAGCCGAAAAGAAGGTCCAAGCCATGCAGGCGACAGCAATGGAATCCTCGAGCAAAACAAGGCTTGCGAAGAGACGGGCGAGGAAAAAGGAAGGTGAAGGGGCGCGAAGGGCGAAGCTGCACGAGCGGGACACCGCCGCCCGTGGCGCCCTTTCGCGCCGAAGGGAGCAGCTCAGCCGCTCGCGCAGTTCATGCCTGTTTCGCGTCGTAAAATCCGATTAAAAGGAACTCTGCATAAAAGGTTGATGGAACAGGCAAAGACATTACACCGCTGCCACTTTGCAATGGAAAAAATGAGAGGTCACCAAGAGATCACAGGAAATTTACGCTTGTGTTAAATGTCGTCTGATTTCAACGCCCAAAACAAAAGAAAACACCGAAACAAAAGAAAGGAATGCAGTGTTGCTAATAGGATCATTTAATGTAGGCAAATGAGATTTGCCTACATTTTAAATACTTATTTTAAAACATTTAAAAAAGGCATTACTTTTTATAAAGTGCATTAAAATTAATTACTAAACAGGAGGTATAGTAAAAGAGTCCGAACCTAAATGTGAATACTTAAAAAACAACAGGATGAGAGGCTTTTAGTACATGATTACGTTAATAGGACCACTATAGTTCTAAAGTCGTGTGCGTATTCTGTACTTTGAACAATGACTCACCATACACGGCACACAGGTATCACACACAAACGGGGCCTTTCAAACAATTGTTTCTTACCTGGTTAGAAAGAGAAAAATGTGTAAGAAACTTTCAAACGAAAGGGGCGGTGTCTGAAGTCAATTTCAAGGAACTAAAAACAACAGTGTACCTCTGTTCCTATCCACTGTGCACCGCATGTTGAACATTTAAAGAACTGTCTACTAATGCTTCCAGACCACATTTCGTAGTACAGCTGTCCGGAAACAATACATTTCACGGTCGGTCACTTAGCCCTTCCGCAACGTGTCCCGGCGGAAGTGCCGCCTGGTGTTACTCCCCACTCCTGCCAACGTTTCCGCCTTCTCACACACTTTAAATTCAGAGTTCCGAATCATAATTCCTGCTGCTGTAGTAACACCTGCTACCAGCTTCGTCACCGCCTGTCTCTCAAAGCCGATACCACGATTCTTAGTTCCTTTTGCAACTATGAACACAAGGCTTATTTAGAAACACGTGTTAGAGGAAGAAACTTAAATTGAAAATATAATATGTAGAGATTATTTTGGTCCAATATTGCAGTGTTATACGTAAACAAATGCGTCAGTATGTATAAACTGTTCGATTTCCAATGTTATACACGTTTAATAAAAACTACATATGATGCATCAATAATCGATTTTTTATACAAACATGGTGTAATGAATTTCAATTACTGCGATGTATGCATAAACATCCGAAAAATGTCGCAAACATCCGAAAAACGGATGAACAAAATTTGTTCCAACAATCAAAGAAATATTTTCCACTATTCCAGAATGTCTTTCGTGATTTCTCTTATTTTCACCGTGATTATAAACGGTTTTTACACTCCTTATTTTAGTTTTATATTCCTTGCACGCTCCCTATCACCTCCTGGAATCCTCTTCTCCTTTTTCTTCCTTCCCATTCTTCTTCTGCTTCACCGCCGCAGGGCCTTGCGTTCGGGGGGGCAGCACGTTCGCAGGCTGCCACGCAGGGGCAAACGGGATATAGCCACGCGAGCAAGGGGCTCCGCCCGCCTCTTTTGGGGGCAGCGCAACCCTTGCTGCGTGGAGCGAACGAAAGGTGGTTGGAGCTTCATAAAACGTGCTCTCAATTTGGATTTCCTTCGAGTGTGGTCGTTGGAGATTGCTTTGCGTATGATTCAGCCCCTGATGTTTTTATAGGCGAAGCGCACGATCAAATAAACGGGTTCTTCTCTGACTGGTCAGTCATGATTTGAATACGTTTATTCACAACTCGAGCGGCAGCAAAATGTGTTCGCCAAATGTACTGCTTTCACTTCTAATAATCGAAGATATATTTACTAATTAATTTTTTTCTGAAGTTTTGTTCATGGGCTTGGTACGTGGAAAAAATTAGTCTAGAGAATTGTTTGCCAATGTTTCGGAAAATATATTTCCATCATCATGGTTATAATGTACAAAATCATAAAAGCTATTAATTAACCACTTAAGCCTAGACTTCCTCATACAATTTAAACTTTTATCTTAATTTAAAATTCACACAGTAACAAATGTCATTTTTCTTTCTTTGAGCGTAATTTCCTTTGCATTTTTTTACATTTAATATAAAAAAACATACTATTGTACTCACAATGAAAAAGTAAATTCCTTCACTCACGAATCAAGAGATGCTCATTCAATGACGGACATAGAAATAAAAGAGTTGAAAATTAAGTAAATGATAATACCGTATATTTAATTCAGTTATTATATTTTATTGTTGAATGGTTTGAAGGTACGGGTAAAAAACAACAAAAACAACAGGAGAACTCACAATGTGTGAGTCGGGCAAAGTATTTGAAGTCGCCTGTACATCCCCCACCGAATCAGCGTAAAATAACAAGGCAAAGTATCGCAGGCCCAAAGAGCCGTCCCATGAGAATGGGAGACCTAACAAACGCACCCTACCCGACATGGGAGGCAGGCGAGTAAACCACAGCTTGCAAAGTAGCAGGAGCACTCTTCTCTTTTCATATCAAGAACACACCTCCAGAGACTCAATATGTGCGAAAAGGACCAACTCTGCAGAAGTGAAGGATTGTATGTGAGAGGGGCTGTGGAGTATGGCAAAGGCAAGGAGCATTAGCGAAAAGTTAAGTCTAAAGGATGACGAAAGTGGATAGCAGAAACCTGTGATAATAGGAGTCTGATAAGGCCAAAACACAATCATCTTGAATTCTTCAATCATAATATTAAGAAAAGAGAGCTCTATCCATTGGGAAATTTCTATTAGATAATTATATGACATAATACTGAATGTTTTTGCTTCCAAGTCCTAACCATTCATTCTAGTTAAGAAATAATTATGTTATCAAGCAAGGAATATTTTATATTGTGTGGCTCATCATGAAAAATAAAACATGGTCACATAACGAATGGGTATTTACAGAAAAGCAGAACACGAACACATGTCAGAAAGTGTTACGTACTCCTATTGATTATTGAAATGTATTATTTTACTATTCGATCATTCACGCATGAATTATTGGAAACGTAACAAAGCTATCTTATGAAACAAAATGAGAAGGCAACGACCGGAACGCAATTAGCAAAGAACATACAGGCGATGGCATGGAAAGATCTTTGCTGATCAAAGGTTGCCCACAATGTGGCAATTACTAAGTAGCTCAGGAATGAAGAGTAGGTTTGACAATTACGTCCAGGGAGGGGGAATAAGGACGCAAATGTCAATGAAGCGCTGTACAATTCTTTTATCGTTACCGCTCCCGAAATGCGTGTCACGTGGTGTGAAATGTTCCCCCCCGCTCCCCCCCCCCGAGTTGCCCAATCTGCGGAGGGGAATAAGCTCGGGGTGGGCGGGGCAGGGCAGGGCGGGGAAGAAAAGCGCCACCCGTGGGCTAATTACCCACGAATGCCCCTCCTCCGTCCGCCATCGACCCGAGGGGCGGCGCAACTGTTCATCTGATTCAAATTCGAGGGGTCCCACGATTCGAGATCGATAACGGGCAGACCCTCCTCATCTGCAGAGCTGTCAGGTAGAATTGATCCATTGCTGTGGTTTAATTTGGATGAGGGGAGAACTAATCGAGCGACCTCCCAGCTAATCTCTTGTGCGTATTGGTGAATAATTCACGCACAACGTTCACGTTTTAGTTATTGTTTGTTTTGTTAACGAAAAATATTCACACTTTTCGTTAAAATTCAAGGCCTATAAAATGTTACATTTTTGCCTTTTATAACGACATTAAGTAAGATAAGTCTGTACCAACATTTATACAATATAGTGCGCAGAGAAGATATGAAATGAATTAATGAAAAGATATACGAAAAGAAAGAACGTGAAAAAAAATTATATACATAATGACATTCAAAATAATTTAAACACCTAAAATATCTTCATTTTCATTTTCTGAAATAACGCATTACATATCGCAATAGAAGAGCTCTATCCTCCTCACCAAGCTCCTTACTTTATATTCCAATCAAACAGAAACTTAAAACATTTTCCCCATCCATAACGATCCCAATTCACGTCAAGAACACACAGGGTATCAAGCGTGCTCATGCTCCCTTTGCATGTAAAACACACTTCTGGAGTCGGGGGAACCAGGGAAAGAGCAGCTACCCCAGGGGAGGTAACCGGCGCGGCGCTACCACCACACGTGCCGCCAGACCCACCCACGCCCCTCGCGCCCTCTAGGGCGCCCAGAGCGTCCCTTCACGGAACCCATTTACTTTCCTGAACACGCTTTGATAGAGCAGACAATTGGTATCCTCTGCGAGTAACCACAATGCAAAACACATCATTCTAAAGTTTCAGGAGCCGTGTAATCCAAAGGGGACACTAACCCCAAGAGAGGGAATGTAGAAACAGAACTTCGTTTATTTCAGTCAGAGAGTATCCAAAGCGAAAGAAAAACAAACAAACTTGAGATATATTCTCCCTGTAATAATTGCTTTCATAAAATGTAGAGTGCCGAGAAGTTCAGTATTAAAATGTAATGTGCTGAGTCGGCGAACTTAGTCTTAAACAATTTTTTTTAAACATTGAAATCATAAATACTTTCTTATGAAAGGGACAAAAGTCCATACAAGTTTAATCCTGAATAACAAAATTTTTTTTCTTTACAGAATATAATATATATATATATATATATATATATATATATATATATATATATGCAGTATCAAAATGAACACAATATTTATTTTCGAAGTTATTTTTAGATTTTTAAATTCTAATTCTGTATATTTCATACTCAAACTCTTTGCACTCATCATTTCACGAATCAGAAAATGAATATACTAACAAAAAAAACTGAATCATTTGCTCAGAGTCTAAAAACTGTAAATGTTATCGATAACTTACATCCATTTTCAGTGCGAGGTACGAGTTCGTAGAGCCCGCAGGCCAGATCCGGCGCGGGCCCACGGTTTAGCAATCCCTCCCCCCAGCTAATTAAGTGCGGCGCGGCAGAGTGCACGCGAGTCGGTGCCCCACCCCACCTCACCCCTGGCGGCCTCCGGGGGCGGCGTTGGGGGGGGTGCGTTGTTTGGTGAGCGCGGAAGAAGACACCGCCCTCCACCTCTTCCCCCTCACCCCCTTCCGCCACTTTCCGGCACGCGCACTCCGGTAAACTAAAGAGCCTCCCTCGCTCGTTTCTTTTTTTTTTTTTTTTTTTTCTTCTTCTTGTTCTTGGAACGCGTCCTCGATCGTTAGCGCCCTATTCCGAGTCACATTTCGATTTATCGATATGTTGTTTGTGTCGGCAGTTAGGCTATCGATGCAGAGTTAATCCAGCGGCGTCGTTGGTGCTATTAATGTTACGGTCAGAACGACGCTGAAAACAGTAAAACATTCTCTTGAGTTCTCTAAGAACGCAAGACACAATGAATGAATCGTTATATAGATTAGAGGTAATTATAAGAGATGGGATCATCCATATTACTACAATCAATACGGTAATAGAGAGGTGGTTTAGCTATTTCACGTTGGCAATGTATATCATCAACTTATGCATCCGTTAAATATAATACAAAAGTATGGAAAAATTTCTTTGTAAATGCTCATTCTCAAATGTAAGTACTACTGCAAAAAAGACGTGTAAACAGTGTGCTATTGGCAAAGGGGTTAACTGCTTTTACGATTTAACTCGCGTTTGTAAGAAAAATATCACAATGCCAAGGCATATTCTCATTTTTTAAATGTCTGGAGTAACTTGAAACATCGAAGATGGCTCGTGAGAAGCAATAATATGGAAAGTCCCAAAGAAGAAAACAGCGACTCCACATCTTCGCTACATGAGTATTTCCACAAAGCACACGTACACGTTTTAATCTTATCGCAGCGTTTGAGAGTTCCTTCCAACGACAACGCCGTACAGTGCATGCACTCGCACACGGCGACGAAGATCACGATAAACCGATAGAACCACTCCGCTTGCAGTTTCAAACTCCGTCAGCTACAAGAGTAAACTCTGCGGGAAGGCTAATACGACGAAGGCTTTGGGACTAGAAGTACGTCACGCTTCCGTGAGTCATGCCCGCCCACTCGCCCGTCTACTCACCGAGAGTTCGCCCTCTAGCTCACTAGCTCGTCTGTCCACTCGTTCACCCACTTTGCAGTTCGCCCGCCTGGCGGTACACATCTGACTTGCTCGACTTCTTGCTCGCTCGTTTGCCCCCTCGCTTGCAGGTTCACCCGCTTTCCCTCCTGCCGGTCCGCTGCCCATCTGCCACCCTCCTCCCCGTCCCGCCCCCTCTCGCCCCCAACCGCCTCACACCCTACACCCCCTTACCCTCCCCTCACGCCCTCAACCCCCCCTCTCGCCCCCAAACCCCTCTCTCGCCCCCAAACCCCTCTCTCGCCCCCAAACCCCTCTCTCGCCCCCAAACCCCTCTCTCGCCCCCAAACCCCTCTCTCGCCAACAAACCCCTCTCGCCCCACCCCCCTCTCGCCCCAACCCCCTCTCGCCACGCCTTCTCCACACCATCACACTCTCCTGCGCCATTGCTTCTCGCCCCGCCGCGCGAAGTACAGCGCTCCGCGTGCGCCTCGTTACTGAGAAGAACGTACGAGTAGGGAGTGAGATAGACGCTCTGCGGCCTTAAGCAAGGTATACAGCTCATACCGTCACGAGACGGTATCTCACTCTTAACAACCCGCCCTTGCGTACACCGTGTCAGGCGGCTGCGGCTGCTGCTATGTTTAGCTAGCGACTGAACAGCAGGGCGTCGAACGTTGCGGCAAATGCCGGGACGCAATTTACGAGAGAAGCGTTGCAGGAAGAGGAGAGAGCCAGAAGGCAGACACTGATAAAATGCATTATGTTGCGAACGATGGGTGAGGAAAATGAAGGGAACATTTCGAGGAAAATGGGTAAAGATGATGAGGATGATCAGTAAAGAGGAAAAAATGTAGAATCTAATCCTAACCAAGGCCTTACATTGCCAAATCACAAAGAAGAGAGCAAAAGGGAGTAAATTGAACTTTTAGAAAGAAAAAAACACAATCGGAAAAAACTAGAAAAATCTTACGAATAATCACGAGTTCATATTACATATTTAGTAATGTGAAGAAGTGGGAGAAAACCACGTTGAGATCAGAAATACACCAGTGCAATGAGAATGGTAATGAGGCGCCAGTAGCGTGGGTTTCACACAGAGAGAATTACGAGGAGGCGAGATGAGGCTTGCCATAAATGCGCGAGTGTGCCAATGTGCCTGAGAGGGACGAGCGCGGGCATCGGCGAGCGGAACCAACGTGGACGCGATCGACGAACGCCGCGGGGAGACCCGAGGCAAGAGATGGAATCGAAGGGAGGGGACGAGGCGACCTGCATCGCGGCGCACCGATTGCAATGCCATTACATTCATCCCATCGTTTACTTGCCTTCCACCCTCATAATCGGAATCCGAAGCCATTGCTACTCCCGCAAATGCCACGCCCCCCCCCGTTTCCAAAGCCCACCCCACGTTGCCCTCGTCAGCCCCACGGCCAACACAGCGTCACCCCTAGCAATCCTCGCTGTCACCATCACCTCCGCTAATGCCGCCTCCGATCCTAGACCGCCGGCGCTCCAGTTCCCCGCCGATTGACACACGTCTACCGTCACCACCACCTTCACTATCCCCACCCCCAAACAACCCTCCATCTCCACCAGCTTCCACCATCACAATCGTCATTCACCCTCGATCCAGTCGAATCCTAAGCCAACACTCGTACCTGCGCTCCCTCCGGCCCGCCTTGCATTGGCACATCCATTCCTCTGCCGCCGCACTGCAGCGCAGTGCAGTGCTATCGTCCATCGCGGAGGCAATCCCTCTTTGCCGCCGCCGCCGGCTCTTGGCACGCGCCGCGCCGCGCCACGCTACGCCGTCGCGCCGTCGACCCCGGCCTCTGCATACGGCGCCTCGCCCCATTGCGAAATTGGATCGCCCCCCTCCCCCCCGGCCATCACGCGGTTGCCACCAGCGCTGCAGCTCCACAATTTCCAGCTCTGAACCCCCCCCCCAAATTCAAGACCCTCCCACGCAAAAAAGGCTAAAAAATATGATTTCTTAAAAAAAAAATTCTGTGAGGTAATGACAAGCGAACTTGCTAAATCCCACATTAACTGAACGCTTAACGCAATGCCTTGCAATGCATTCTTTACCGTGACTTATAACGTTAACGCTATTGGGTCGACATAAAGCTTATTAGTCGATGCGGTTGAAATTTATAACCAACCAAGCCCCCTTATTACCGTTATTAATACTATCCTGTGTGTGTCGTACAATTCTTTCAGTTATACCACCATTAAGAAAAATTTCTACAAATAAGACATACCTTCGCTTTGATTAGACGTACTCATATGCCATCTTCAGCTACAACTCATTTTTACACTGTTCTTAACGGATGGCGGACTGTTAAACTTAACAGACACCGGGCATTAAGAGTGGTTTTTCATTCTTCTGGATGTGTTATGTCAATTTAACAGTACTATATTACGAAAAAGTGGAATGATGGGGTATGGACTGATTAGGTGGAGGAAGATTTGAGAAACCTAGATTTAAATGATGGCGAAGAAAAGCAGAAGAAATTGGGGTGTTGCAATAAAAGACGTCAAGTGCCGGAGAGCTAATATAAAATGAAGACGAAGATTTTACGAAAAAATTACAATTATTGCTCAGAATTATACTTTTTATTATTTTTCGCCTAACACATTTTTGGGACAGATTGTCACGCGAGACAAGCGCCCTTTCTTCCACCCCTTCACAACACCGAGCGCTTCGATCGTGTGTTTAGCGCGTGCCTTGTTACTCACATCCGCGTAAATCGAGTTAGGATTTCACTAAAAGTAATCGTCAGAACTACACGAGAATGAAAGTCGCCACGATTACGTAGTTAAAGCAAAGTGCAGAGGCGCTAATGGATAAAAATTACAAGTGCTACAAATATTCAGGACGCTATGGAAGAAGATTCTTGAAAATAATTTGAAGTTTCTGTCTTCTCTTAATAAATATTGCCAAAAGTAATTAAAACAATACTAACTATTTTGTCATATACTTTACTGCCAAACCTAAAACTCAAAAGTAAAGTAAATCAATTTCAGGTATCCTAGAAGATCTAAAAGGCGTTATTTTCATACCAAATGAACCAAGTACCATTAATTATTTTTAAGAAACAATGGGGCAGTTAAGCCACTCTTGTTTCATGAACGCGTTGTAAATTCTTGCTTCATAAATGAACAAGCAAGCAACATATCAGCAATCAAAATCGGCTCGTTTGGAGTTTATCTTAATACATCAAAATGTATACGATATAGTCATAAATAAATGTGATACGCGTGTGATAATAGTGATTAATAAATACTAGTAAAACGCCATGTAATTAGCTAGTTCTAGTCGGATCATTAAAGGCATATTTGGGAATAAAGTTTTTCTTCTGAAAATTTTACAGATCTCTCATCACGAATCATCGTATTATGTAAATACTGAAAAATTCATCAAACACACCCACGAGATCCAAACCGAAATTTATTTCAACATCTTCCACGAAAATGAGTTAAAGTGTCAGTCAATAATATTCATCAGGGTAAATATTCAAAACAGCAAATAATCTTCCGTTAGCATTATACATTTACGTCGTAATTTCTTATCAAAGATACTGGAACAGACCATTTGAGAGCATTACAAGAGGCCTATGCATGCATACAATTGAAATAAAAACAGAACAATGACAACCATTTGCGTTGATGTTTCAAATATTCATATTAAGAGTCGAGATAAAACTGTCAGGGAAGGTCATATCGAGACGTTCCTTCCTGAACATAACAGGAAACAAATACCAGGGCCAAGGCATCTGCGTCCTTAACCGTTGCACTATTAATATTCAACAGGGTGTCCGATTGTGCTTCTCGCTCAGCTCTCACAGGAAGTGCATGACTAAGAAGCCACGGGGCCTATTACAGGCCCGGCAGACCGATCCCATCTCACACCCACCCACTACTTAGGAGCACGCTCCGCACGGCGCCTCTGGGGACAGGTTTGGCAACAGCGCTTGCAGCACTCGGGCGACGAGGCTAGGCGGTGCACTCGGGTGCGCGTAGGCCAGAAAGGGCGCCGCATATGTCGAAAGCAAGTTTTTTTTTTTTAAACATGCAAACCTCTACATGTCTCATAATAAACAGTTTATAAAGATATTGTAGATATTGTAATCGCATGTTTTTAGAAATGTAGCTGTATAATTAACAGTTTTAATAATGAGAAAGCAGGGGGAATTTGAATTGCAATCAGATTCAGCTTTTGCAATAATGAAAATAAGATAGCTAATACAAGAAAATATATTATATTATCAAAATCTACATCAAAAGGATCAACAAAAAATGAAATATTTTTAATGCACGGCTTTTCCGCATAAAAGAGAGCGGAGAGTTAACATTCTGCTACGATAAAATTCAAACTATTTCCCTCATGTTCAAAATAATCAGAAACCTTGACAAATGTTAGAGAAAATGTCATGTTTTATGATGCAAAATGTGATGTTCTTTTATTTTCATCAGACATTTCCACGTACAAAAGCCTTTGATACATGCTCGCCAAAAGTAAATTTAAAAACCATTCCCTAATCAGATCCTGTGTATACTCAGCATGAGAAGGAAACTTTTAAGGTTTAAAGAGGACTGAATTCTTTGTCAATTCAATTGGTATCAGTCAGTTAGGTTCATGAGTCAGTTTCAATTGGCAATTTCAGGACACAAGGGTTCAAATGCACGTCAGGTATAGTAAAATTCACTATTGACTTAATTGTCCAAGTCATATGTATTAACAAATAAACTATCACAAAATTGTTACTAAAACTTATTACTAGATGTAAGAGTTTCTTTTCATTTTGACGATAAAACCGACAAACCCTAAATAAAAGGGAGTTTGTTTTCTCTTGACAAATTGAATTTTCGGAACTCACAAGTCAGTATTTTTTTCGCAAATGTTAATAACAAAGTGTTTTAAAAGCAAAATTGGCGCATTTTTTGGTAACAACACAGAATACTTGCGAAATCTGTTAAGAAATGAGTATTTCTTTGACCTACTGCACAGCAGACAAGAGGAAGACTAGCGAGTGTTTAACTAAGATTATAAATATACTGCACGGGAGCACACTAACTGAGGCTCGACGATTCTCATCTTACTGACGACCAGCTCCCTACTTTTAACATTTATTTGTCGCTATAATAATCGTCTATTGTCGTTTATTTTAATATTATACATCTATAAGTTTATAATTGAAGTTAAATATACAATTAAAATTTATTTCACCAGATAAATATTAAATATAAATATATTTAATATACAATTAAATTTATTTAACCAGATCAGTGGGATTACCACTTTATAGGTAAGCTAATACTCACCTGTAAAGTGGAAATCCCACTGATCTTGTTAAATAAATTTAAAAAATAAAAACTTCATTTTCGGGCTAAATTACACAAAATTAACGCGAAATCACTAAGCATTTAACTTGAAATCGAAAAAATTAACGCGAAAAAATTGTTTCCTGTGATAACGTATTGTTTGTCGGCATTATCCTCGCTTCGGAATCGGAGACAAATATGTGCTGCGCGCTTCTGGTGTCACTTGGGCTCACTGTGCAGCGCGGCGCGAGGGTCACGGGCAGGAGCCGGAGGGGGTGGTGAGTAGGGAGAGGGGGGAGAGTCTAGGGCGGAAGTCACGCGCCGCCTGCGCGCGCGTGTGCGCGCCGCCTCTTCCGGCTGGCGGCGCGGCGCGGCGCGGCGCGGCACGGCGCCAGCCGAGGTCCGGGCCGCCAAGCGGACACCTGCCACCGTCCTCGACCCCGCGCGTGCCACCAATGTACGTCTACCCGGGGTCGCCGAGAAGGGGGGGACGGCCTGAGGCAACTTGCTACAGGCCCCGACTTATTAGGATCCCGATTTTTTATTCAAGACGAAAAATGTATCCGCTGTAAGTTATTTCTGTTGTAGAGAGAGATGAATTCTGTGGATGAATTGGAGAAGAGGGGACTTTTATTTAAAATAAGGGATTTACTGCCCGAGTATTTACTGCCCCAGGACCCTGTGTTCTCTGGACGCCTGCACGGTCGACGAGATTGGCCAACTAAGCAACTGCCTAGCGCACTAACCTCAAAAGCCGCAAGTCTGGCATTTGCTACACGTAAAATATTTTATGCTACAAACGCTGCTGAGTGGGTTATAACTAGAAGAAATTGCAGTTCGACACTCCAAGTATACACTTCCTGTGTTTATCCAAAACGTATTTACAAGCTTGGAGTCGAGAATTGTGATAAAAGTGTATCTCGCTGATGTTCTGCTACCTTTAACTCTTTATACACCCCTTCGCTACCATAGAAGGTCGCACACATCAAAGTATTGCCTTTTAATTCAATCCTGCAGGATTCGGTATCAAATGTCACTTCTTTGAGGATTCGCCTCACACAACAATTATTAAGGAAAGTGGTGAACGTAGTTTCTCGAATCTCAAACTTATGACATTTTAACGCTTTACAACGTTACACGAGAGACATATACCTAGATTGTATAATTTGTAAACATGCTGAAGTATCGATTTTTTACCTATGTGAATTAGTAAAACAAATCGCGAAACAAAAAGCGCACGAAGTTACATTCTGAGACAACGAAAATTAAAGAGTTCCTATTTTCACTTTTTTAAAAATATTTTGTTAAAGCTCTTTCCAATGTAACTTAATAAAAATTTTATTTATAAAATGTTGTATATTTCACCTTAACCACATAAAAAAATCAATTTTGCTGCAGGAAGCGGAATTATGAGATTACATGGGGGCGCAAAATAACCAGGAGGCGGCCCTATCGACCGGGCGGAACTCCGCGCCGATAGAGGACGCCCAGCAAGGGAAGTCCACCCAGGCACAGACGATATGACCCCGTGATATCCGCACAGAGATGGCGATTATTGCACAAAGAGGACTCGGAATGAGGATCTGCTGGGATGGACCTTGCGAGCAATGACAGCAGTTGTGGGAGCAATGAAGACGCGAACCCAAATTACAGAACGGAAATGACCGCAATGGAACATGGGGGAGCTATAGGAAAACCAGGAGGGTTGAAGGCAGGCAACTTCAACGAGGATAGGAACAAAAAGAATGAACCTGTTGTCCAACCAAGGCGTATGCACGAACGATAGTAAAAAAGGAGTAGGAATAGAGACAGCAGAAGAATAAGAAAAATCCAGGTTCCCTTCAGGAGAAAGGGAGAGACAATAGTAAGTGCTTCAGGTAGAATGTTTGTGTCAGACGCTCGTAAGATACTCAACCATTTATTGCATCTATACATTAACAATAGCTGCTTGTTAATGTGAATGGAATATTTAAACTATTATTTGTAAATAATTAAAAGAAGTATTAAATCGTTGCTTTAGATAAACAATGTTTAATATTAAATTTACTATCTCGTGTGAGTTTTCCTTTTTCATAAGAATTTATGAAAACTATTTTTCATTATCGTCAAATAGTTTGTGGTTGTGTGTGATGCAAAACTAAGTTCACTTGGTTGACAATCATACTCGAAGAGCAGCAGTGATGTCTAAAGCATGCTTTTATCCGCGAGCCAGTACTATCATTTGTGACGAATTTTGCAGTAGGTTTTTTTATCAATTACTATTCAAAATGTCCAGTGAAGTATGTTACATTTAATATCATGCGATTCCTCCAATTTTCTACTATGAATTTTCTTATTATTCAATAATAAGAAAAGATATTTTAACCGTGTGTATGTTCTCCAATATCATTCAAAAACATAAGCCCAAGAAATGTTTACCATAAACGGATGTACTAATTTAAACATATTTATTAAAAAATTAGGCTAAGGGCCATTTTTCTTAGAGTATTAAACAACAGAGATTTTACTATAAATTGAACTATTTTGGGGCATACTTCATCGTGGTCGATCGGACGAACATACTACTATACGTAAGTGGTTAATCCCATTGCAATTGCTATTTATCGAGATATTACGATAGAAAATCCTAGTTAAACGGTGCAACGGGAGCGATGAGATACTAAAAATTGGAGGTGCTCGATTTTCAATCTTCCAATCCATATGCGTGTTTATGTGGGATGAGACTAATACTTTACTACACTCAGTGGGGCGAGACAGAGATGGCGGTGAGGCGGCATGTCGTTATTATTTGCACGATGCGTCGGAGATTCCGGCGGAGAGAGCTGGACTGCTGGCAGCGGCTGCCACAGCGATGAAGATGGCTGCGACAGTTGAGGGTGAACGCGAATGCCTGGTGTTCTAGGAAGCCTGACTCCAATGAACGCAGAACGAGGAACGCCCTATTTGGATTGGTACCAACACGGCCCGAGGATTTATAACTTCGTATCTCGTCTCCCATCTTTACACTCAAATTTCGTTCGCTATGTAACTTGTGCCGAGTGAACGCATAAGTGAAGTGTTTGTAGTGCAGTAGATTTATTATTGAGAATATGTGAGACACGCCTTTCCGCATTCTATACATAATGTATGATGAAAAGCGTTATGTTTTACTAGTTTTCGATATTCTCTAGTCCCCCTCACGATGCAAACTAAAATAACCATAATTGCATGAAACACAACAGTGAATTTCATTACGTTATCGACTTTGAGTACAATCGAATACCCTACGTTGGTGGATTTTTCTATTGCACTATATGCTGCAGTAAAAGTTGGGAAACAGAAAGAAAATATCACGAGTATTTTCTTTAACCAAAGATCAAAATAAGATGTCTCTAAGAAGTGAAAGTTTGGTGTATACTTGATATTATTTACTATTATTATTAATTATTTTTACACATTTTGCAATAATACAGGAATCGTAATTATTCTCAGCCGAAATCTTTAGAAACACTTTTTTCCCAATCAAATCTCTTGGTCATTCTTTCCAAATCGCATTCCTCATTCACACTTTCCTTCAGTTTTTCTTCCACTCAAACACATTTATACTGTAAGGCATAAAACCGAAACCGTTATTTTCTAATTAAATTTATTACTGGAATCACAATGGAATCAAAATTGCATAAACAGCACACGGCGTATAAATAGCATATTTCAGAGTTTCCGAGCGATTTGGAAGAATCTCGAAAAGATTACAATTACATTTTGTTCTACCAAAAGCAAAAACAATTTCATTTAGTACTTAAAATTATACCCAAGCACACATACAAACGTGTTTAAATTTTAATATTCACTTTCGGTAAGAAAAAGGCAAAAAAATTGGGAGCCGGTTTAGAACCCTTTCAAAGCCAACACCAAACACTAACAGTAAAGTTTTTACCTAAAACCGATATCTAAAGATTATATTAACCTAAACCATGAAATTATTTGAAATGGTTTGATACGTTGATTTATAAATCATTTCTACTGATCTAACATAATGTAGAAGCTCTACAATTAGCTTAACAATTTGTCGTTAATCCAGAATAGCCCATTTGCTTTGTAAATTCTCTGGCAAAAGCCATTTCTGTCTAGTGAATAATGAACGCCAGCTAAAAACCATTTTCTCTCAAATATTCATGCATCAATATTCTTGCGCATGTACGCAATGCACTGGAAATTGTAGAAATGAACAATTTGCATTTGCGCGAGTTTAAATTTGAGCGTAAAAGTAGTCGCTCTTGGAATGTATAAAATCCTTTTGACACGTTTCAATAAATATACGCATTACGCAAATACTTTCGGCGTAAATAAAACACATTTAACCAAAGCCTCGCAATTCATTTCTTCGGGCTGCGCATATTTTTCAAACGCTGCCGGAGTGTAGCTTGAAATGCATATTACTGACATCAACCCAATGAGGACAAAATCCGTAATGCGGCTTTCAGATAAATATACTTCTTTGAAGCGATTTGAAATGGACGAACCTATGAGTGAATGTTTTGGAAAGAATATCAATACCTGACAAAGTACTCGAACGTTACATCGGATACTGCATAGAAATATTTTTCAATAATGTTAATCTATACGTATTGAAGTATGACTAAGAAATGCATTTTGAAACTAATATTTTCATCGTTAAATTAAAAATTATAAATAAAACAAATATAAGCATAATTTAATAAATAATTTATTCCTTCAAAATACTTAATAAATTATTTATTTAAAGGTGTGTGTGATTTGGCCATATTTTAGAACAATTCTCCATCAAGTGTTTCGCCATCTTTATCTTTTGAAAATATTTAATTGGTTCCTTATTCATTAACAGTGACAATAAATCTGGGGTTTCTGCATTATCACTTTCCTCAGTTACTTCCCTAGAATTCTGTCATGCCCACATTTTTAATTGACACATCTCCACACGCACGATGAAGTATCAAGTTCTTGACTACCAGATGAAATAACAATAAACACGGACATAAACATTTTGAATAAATTGAAAGCTTTTACAAAAAAAGTAATGAGCGCAGCTTTGTAAAAGTAAACGAAAAGATCTGGACTGAAGCCATTTAAAACAAGACGAAAATTCACAACTATAAACATTGCAGATATTTATCAAAACAGGGAATAGTGCGAAAAAGGACGAAAAGACCCGCCCGGGTGATGGTTATGCCGCATAAATATGCAGGGTGGTCGTGGGTGGCTCAACCGCCTCGCTCACTTGGAACTGCCTGCCCCACTCAGCCAAACCGTCCCGCCCTCCCCGCGCCGCCCACATCGTCCGACCGTCTCGCGCCACCCCGACCGCCAGCGCCTTCCCCGCCTCCCTATTCCACCCGCTCGTCCCGTGCTACCCCCATCGCCGACTGCCCCGCGCCACCCCGCCCTTCCCGTGCCACCCCGGCCGCAGAGAGCCGCTTCACCCAGGTCGCGCCGCCCCACCCCCGCTACCCACCCGCCCCGCGCCATCCCCGCCACGGGCCACCCCTGCCGCACAGCGCCGCCCCACTCATGTCGCGCCGCCCTCCACCCACCCCACACCTCCCCGGACGCTCCACGCCACCCCTGCTGCACGCCCATGTCGCACCACCCGCCACCCGCCCCGCGCCACACCCACTGCACACAACGCCGCCCCACTCATGTCGCACCACCCCACTACCGCCACCCACCTGACCCGCGTCACCCCGGCCGCCTCGCGGGACCCGCCCGCTCCGCGCCACCCCTTCCGTTCCACCCAGGTCACGCCGCCCCATCCACCTCGCGCCAGCCCGCCCCGCCCCACACCGCCCGCACCGCGCCGCATCGCGAATGGCCCTCGCGAGCGCCACAAACCGCAGGACATTTGAGCCCATCAGTTTCCGTGATGGACGGGCGCACTCGGCGGAGGCGGACGCGGATGAAATGCAAACCGCAGCACGAGCGCAAGGCGCTCGCATGCAAACTAAACGCGAATCAATGAACCCGCGGAGGGTCGCCGGCGCAGAAAGAGGGCGAGCGCCACCGTCCGTGCTCCAGAGATCCTCCTCGGCAAGCAGCGATCCCAATTTAAGATCCAGGTTGGATATAGACGTACGGAAGAACTTCGCTATGAATACAGTATTCCCCTTTCCAAACACGTTACATGTGTAAAAAAATGTTAACAAAATTCTTTGATAATAGTATGACCGAACTATATCAAATTTCTTTACAATTACCAAAACCCCAGATATTTCCTCGGTGATATAAATGATACTAGAGTAAGTGGGACAAGGGTAGTTACAGTTTTAGAAGATAACTAGAAGGCCGGTGAACGAGATGGACTGGATAGGCGATCGAGAAAGGGGAGAGGACCGAGAAAGGGCAAGTAGCTAAAGGTGGAAAATACACGAATACACGATAATTGGATGGTAGGAATTGTTCTTTCCTCAGGATTTCTAGTGATTTTGCAACAGCAGGAACGGCGGTGAACATAGGCATAACAGCAATAATGTGAGGACCCCTATGGGCAGCATGGTGAGAGGGAACAAAGAGACCGAGAGACACGTAGCAGGGCTTTGGAATCGGAGGGCATAGTTGACGGAATGGCGGAGGCACACAGATAGGGAACACAGGCACGAGACGAAGAGGAACGGGAGGCAGGGAGACGGGAGGCAGTGGGTCGCAAAGCAGGAGTCGGGGGCATGGGATCTGGAGGCAGGGGATCGTGAGGCAAGGGTCGGGAGGCAGGGGGACGGAAAGCAGGGATTGGGAGGCAGGGGGACGGGAGGGATGCAGGGGGACGGGAGGGAGGCAGGGGGACGGGAGGGTAGGCAGGGGCACAGGGGCGGGAATGAGGTCGGAGATGGAGGGACGGTGAAGCGGAGGTACGGGGCACCAAGGGGGGCGCGGGTTCGCTCGCGCTCCGCCGCACGCCGTTGCGTGCGCCCTCGCGCCCGCACTCGAGCGGCACGGAACGGGCCGGCAGGAATATGAAAGGGCGGCAGGCGGGGGCAGAGAGCGTTCGGTCGGTCGACCGGTGGGGGCGCCGGTCGATGGGATAACGGCAGCCGTACCATTCACAAGCGGCACAAAGCGGCGGCGGAGATACGGCGGGGCGGCGAAGAGGCGGCAGGGCGACGCCCGCGCCCCGAGGTTGCAACGCCCGGGGCGGCAGGGACGACGGTGGCGCTGGAGCCATAGAAGCACCAGGGGGTCGACACGGAAGAAAGGAAAAGGTGGCAAAGATGTTGCTGTACATTCTGATAATTGCTGCCATTGTGGATGTAAGACGCATTTTCAATCTCGATGTAGCTGATTATACTAATATCATAAGAAATGCTACAATTCACCGCAAGAAAATGTACAGGGGTATGAGCGGAGACAATAACAAGTAGCAATATTATTATACGCACACGAATAAAATAGAACCCTTGATTTAGGAGATGTGCAGCATTTTTGTCTTAAAACTGTGGAATCGGGAATGGAATCAGGTAACAGCATAAATTAAAAAAAAGAGATGGAAAGGAGATATGGAAATAAGAAAACACGTGTTTAAACGAAAGTATATAACAACGTCAATCTCCCGATCTAAAAGCCCCATGTAATTGAAAGAGCAATTATGGAAGTGATACCAGCATGAACGCATGGTAATCACATGGGGCAACTTCAGCCGCTTCACACGAAAGCAGGTAGGAGACTTCCACTGACGAATGTTCCCGATTAGAATGAACGCAAGCGCACAATAAATAGAGGGCGAAAGGGGAGCGAGTCGTAGGTCGCAAGCGACAACCGCCCCGCAGGCACGAGATAGGGCAACGCCATAGCGCTGGCGGGCGGGCGGGCAGGGCGCGGAGCAGAGAGGCGCAGATACGACGCCCCGCCGCGCCGGGCGCCTGCGCCACGAGCGGAGCGGAGCGCAGGAAGGAAGCGCGCGCCGAGAGCGAGCCCGATACGCGCGGAGGGCGGAAGGGAAAAGGGACGTCGGTCGCGGGGAAGTGAAGGAGGCAAAGAAGACGCAGAAAGAAGGCGGAAGGGAAACGAATAACCGACGTGAGAAGTTAGGAAACATATTTCATGCCTAGAGATAGAACTATAGCGAGTGCCAAGAAGCTAGAACTGTAATTAGGAAGAGCGCAAAAAGGTATAAGGTATTACAAATAAGGACGCATAAGAGGAAATGGGAAAATGAAGGGGAGGGAAAGACGTGGGAATGGGAAGAGAAGAAAGAGGAGGAGTAAAAGAACGAGGAACAAAAATGAAAAGGATATGTATATAAAGAGATGGAAAGCTTGAAGTGAAGGACGAAGAGCAGAGTAGAAAACAGAGAAAAGAATAGGTAGAGGAGGATAACTGAAAGTAGAATGTAATAAAGATGAGCAATGGCTATCCGCGATGGAAGAGGAGGAAGGGAAAGAAGAGTAGCAGAAAGGGGAGTTGTAGAAGGAGCAGAAAGTGGAGTAGTAGAAGAAGCCGAAAAGGGAGTAGTAGAAGGAGCCGAAAAGGGAGCAGTAGAAGGAGGCGAAAAGGGAGCAGTAGAAGGAGGCGAAAAGGGAGCAGTAGAAGGAGCCGAAAACGCAGTAGTAGAAGGAGCAGAATGGGGAATAGCAGAAGGAGCAGAAAGGGGAATAGCAGAAGGAGCAGAAAGGGGAATAGCAGAAGGAGCAGAAATGGGAATAGCAGAAGGAGCAGAAAGGGGAATAGCAGAAGGAGCAGAAAGGGGAATAGCAGAAGGAAGAGCAACGAGGAAGAGAAGAACCGGCCAGGGGAAAGACATCGCAGAAAAATGTCTGTAGAGAAAAGACGGCGCTGAAGCGGAGAAAAAGGATGGCACGCGGAAGGGCGGAGGAGCAACGCGGCTGCAGCAATGGCAGTGCGGAGGGGCGCGGGCGGGGAGCGTGCGGGGGTGGAAGACATTACGGGCACGCGTTGAGAGAGGCCGCGCCGCTTTCCTTATCGCTGCCCGGAGAGTCTGTTAAAACGAATAACCTCGGGCGAGAAGCCGCAGCGCACTTGCCGATCCTGATATACGAATATGGACCTGCGAAGGCGCGGATTTCGCCCTTTTTAGACGCAAAGTTCCCAGCGGGATACGGCGAGGTTGTCGGGCGCGGGGAAAATTACAACGCTTACGAGAGAAATTACCTTTCGTTAACGCACGGCACAATTGCATCCTACCCTGTATAAATATGTGTACGTTGTGAAGTAGCGATTGAAGCAGCGTTCTGCAAATTTTATAGTTTTCACGCACAAAAAAATATATTTCATCTTCTGTGACCCTCCAAAATATCGCTGCAAGTTCGATTTATGTACACATTTTGGTGAAGAACAGTCTTGATGTCACCTAAATACTGGACTGCGTGTTTAACATGCTTGCTTCTGTTAGTTACTTAAGTAACTGACAGAAAAATAAAAATACAATATTTTGGTCTCAACGAATTTCGTTTTCAGAATTGCTCGTTATTACTTCACGCGCGTATATTTTCGAGGAATTCAACAAAATTTCATCGATTTGCGACAGTCATCAAATTTGAGCCAAAGAGCTAACGTGATGAAAAATATCACAGCGCACTGAATAAGAAAGAACAACATTATATAATGCAGAATCGATTTTGGAACAAACTGCTTAATAAAACGTTGTGAATATGACAGTCTATATACTATCTGTGCTAACAATGCAGAGTTTATCACTGCGCCTCTTGCAGAACCGATGGCACACGCACACGAAAGCTGTAATCTACACAATGGAGAAAGGCTTTAATAAAAAAACAAAAAAGAATAGATGTTACTGCGCACGCGTACAAAATGATTCATTACCCGCGTGGAGCCGTGTCGTTCGTTATCAACATGAACACGACCGCGCCTGCGCCGCCCACGCACAACCCGCGCCTCGCCCCCGCCTCGCCCCCGCCTCGCCCCCGCCTCGCCCCCGCCTCGCCCCCGCCTCGCCCCCGCCTCGCCCCCGCCTCGCCCCCGCCTCACCCCCCCCACGCCTCGCCCACGCCTCGTCCCCGTGCCGCCCCCGTACTGTCCCCGTACCGCCCCCGTGCCGCCCCGTGCCACCCCCGTGCCGCCCCCGTGCCGCTCCCGTGCCGCCCTCGCCTCGCGCTCGATCCGTCCCCGAGCTGCCCCCGAGCTGCCCCCGAGCTGCCCCTGCCCCGAGCTGCCCCCGAGCTGCCCCCGAGCCGCCCCCGAGCCGCCCCCGAGCCGCCCCCGAGC
Source organism: Teleogryllus occipitalis (assembly GCA_011170035.1). Taxonomy (NCBI): domain Eukaryota; kingdom Metazoa; phylum Arthropoda; class Insecta; order Orthoptera; family Gryllidae; genus Teleogryllus; species Teleogryllus occipitalis. The sequence goes on from BLKR01002481.1 coordinate 87,015, forward strand.
CGCCCCCGAGCCGCCCCCGAGCCGCCCCCGAGCCGCCCTCCGCCAGCGCGCTGCCCCCGTCTCACACCGCTGTCCTCCGCGCCGCCACCCCCCAGCCGCCCGTGCGCGCCCCCAACTCCCCTCCCGGGCCGTCGGGCCCCTCTCGCCATCCCCCGTCGCACCCGTCAAGCCTCCGCACCGCCCCCTGACCCTCCCGCCCGCCGCCCGCGCGATCGCCATGTACGCGCGCATAAGGGGGAGCTCCATCCCGATCACGGCCGCCCCGATCCCGTCGTCGCACGCACATCCAGCAGTCGCTTGCCGCGCCACGCGCCTGTCGCACGCGCGGTGGAAGGGCGAGGGGCAGATCGGCCAATGATTCAATCCCGCAGACGGACGAGGAACTGCTGTCTCCATGCGCAGACGCCTCCATGCTTTCCGTGCGCACCGAGGACCCGTTCGCAGAGCGGAGATTGCGATGCCAATGAATGACATAAGAGGAGATGATTGTTCGAAGGAAGATCTAGGGGAAAGAGAAAGGAAAGAAGATTCCCGTTTCGGTCAGAGTGTACAGTGCAATTAAGAGAAGTATAAGACACACACAAGAAACTGGAAAGAAGAACTAAAACAGTAGATGAGAATACGATAAAAAATAAAAGTGAGAGAAAGAGAAGAAAAATACGAGGTCACATTAACAGATACATGACAATTTGCCACCATCAGATGAAGAACGAAATGGTAGCAAAGACCTAAAGGAACTAATACTATGCATTCACCTTTTTAGCAGGCCATCAATACGTCACACTTTACTAGATTCCTCACATATTTCAGAAAAGCATGTCGTTCTTCGTCTATACGGTTATTCGGCAATTTCAATTTCATGACAAAGTTATATTTACCATTTAGGATTATTACATATATGGAGAACTTAATTCAATACGCCAAAAATTAAAAATCCCTTAGTTATGACAAGCTCTAACCTATTCTTTCGATATTTAAAAAGTAGGTCAACACTATTGCTATTGAAAGGATTAACAAAAACATTCTCGAGCTGCTAATAAATCACATAACTCACCTTTTCATTCGTAGAATCGAAAAACGACTATCACGGTAAACACGCAAATACCAGAGAAGCCAATATTTATTTAAGGAAACGCAATATTTTACTCCTTTACTATCTAAAACGAAAATAAATGTTAAATGCAACGTTGCTCTGTTCGCTCGGGCTCCACTGTAGCCCGAGGCGAGAATCGAACCGCACCCAGCGGCGTCGGCGGCGAAGTTTCAATTCCGGCGCAATTACAGATAGCGGAGTGGGCGGGGCCGGCCGAGGTTGTTCTTGCCGCCGCCACCGCCGCTGCCAGCGCTGCGCAGATAACCCGATGGGCGTTCCGGGCGGCACCATCGCCCGCTCTCTCGCCCGCGCGCCCGCCTGCTCGTCCACTCGTTCGTTCGCCCGCCCGCCCGCCCGCCGAGCGGGCTATCTGCTGCCCCTGCGAGGGCATAAATACCACCCGCCGCGCAAGAAACGACTCGCTGCCTCCGGCCCGCACCCGCCGGCGCTCCGCCGTCTTTATTACGCGAGGCTAGCGGCCAGGCCGGGCCAGGCTCGGGAAGTGGATGGAAGACTGAGCGAACTCTGAGGGAACACATAAATGAGTAAACAGCGAGTACATTAATAGTACTGTTAAAACAGGGCAGCGGAGTAATGAAGCACCCGAGAAAATGAAGTGGAATGGACGAAAATATTGGTAGACACTGAGGAAATGTTATGGTTCAGAACACTAGAAAGTAAAAATGAATGAATATTTTCAAGGAAGATTTAAGTCAGAAGAATTTTCATGCTAAGTGGGTAGTTCTGACGAACGAATAATTAACTAAATAAACATTCCGCCTAATAGAGCAGGAGTGTCTATAGTCCTCGTTCAATAAATGTTAAAACGAATAAGGATAAACTAGGACAACTTTATATAGATAACTAAAAAAATAAATCAAGGAAAAAATCTTCTCCTCACAGCCTTAGCGGATAGAGACATAGAAACTGCAACGATGAAAGGCAGCAAGCAGAAGGGAGTGGGATAAGTGGAAGGAAACCGGGGCGATCATGAATGCGAGGAGCGGGCCCAGGCCCACGGCTCGCAGCCTCCTCCGCCGAAAATAAATCAGCCGCCCACGGCCCGCGCTCATTAGCCCATTCGGCGGCGCGCGTTCGGCGCCCAATGAGGAAGCGGGGGCGGAGTGGGCGCCGACGCGCGCGACTCCGCAAGGCGGCTCCCGGCGCAGCGGTCACCCAGAGGGCGGGACCGCGCCCCGGCTCCCCCGTTGCACTCTTTTGCCTTTCGTTAGCGCTCATCCACAATGCAAACCGAGACGTAACGGACCGCAAAGCGTAGAAATGAGTTATTAGGGAGTTTTAGCGCCACGCGTAAGGTAGCGACGTTATGCACTAACAGTCACGTGACGGACCTTGAAGTCATAACGTCGTACCTTAGGCCTAAGGTACGACCTTATACCTTCATAAATAGTGTCCGTCTGTAGGAGTCTCTATGGTCACCTTACAAACGGCAAAATGGCCACCTAAAGACAGGAAAGGTTGTATTTTACCAACTCTAATAAACCGATTCCCGTATGAAAGGCAGTTACAATTATTCATTACCAACTCCACAATGCTGGCAAGAATTAATGAAAAAATGTTGGAGAGGTGACAGGTAAGACGTTTGCGAAAAAGTTGCAATGACACTTTCGGGTTAGGTTATGTCTTATGCTCATAAATGAAAGCTGTTTTAACATATTCCTTACATTCTCAAGAAAAGCCGATTCAAAATTACAGATTGCGTGCTCATGGCGGTGGGCCATAAAATTTAAAAGTTCGTGCACAATGTAGATTTGTTGTACTCTAGTCTCGTATCGTGGTTTAAATGTCTCACCACTTAATCTACACTCTGATATATTATGCAACTTCTTTGTTCAACGCTTGAAATGCTTCTTTTGTTGTAATGCATAACGCAATGTCGCAATTGCTAAAACTCTTCTGAACGTTGTTCATTACGACCTTATAAACTTGATAGACACGTGATCAATAGAGTTTAAGGACGTCTCCTTACGCCTGGTGCAAAAACTCCGCATTCGAGACCATTCGCAATGCCTTGACGTAACCGAAGACGTAAGGCCTCATTCACAATGCAAACTTAAACGTAAGGATAACGTTACCGCAAAACCTAGAAATGAGTTATTAAGCGAGACTATTCACAAGCCTTGACGTAACAGCAGACGTAAAGCCGTGAACTTCCGTAAATCCGTAAAGAGTAATCCGTTGTGAGTAAAATACGTAAACACTTCACAAGCTCCAAGTTTTTATGTTAAGTTTACGTCGAATTCTACTGAAGACCAATCGAGAGCAGAATGAAAGAAACTAACCTGGTGGATTTCAGACTGTGTTCAGGTAGTTTGTTGTTATGTCATTTCATTACTGTTATGAACTGAACTAGTTTGCGAAAGGTTTTGTAGCGAGAAGTGAATCCAAAGTAAGAATTTGGGTCATTTTTCTAGTTACCTTAACTTGACGTGGCGAATAAAATAATTACGTTCTACGAATTACGCGTGAATTTGGTAAAACAGAATCCTTGTTTATAAAATGACGGAAATGCGATCACTAATACAACAGCTAATCACATTTGTAAATAAAAACAAATCGACAGGAAAATCGAAGAACAAGATACAAACCATGGTAAAAAGATCTTTCCATAATGCTCGATCGAACGACAACGAATCAATTAACCAAGATTCAATACGTTGAAATCTGATTGGTTCATGCGAAACTTACGTTCTAGCTTACGTTCGTCATTGTGTATGCTTGATTTAACGTAAACATTTTACTGCTAAGTTTACGGCATTACGTTACATTTAAGTTTGCATTGTGAATGAGATTTTAGTGCTTCAACTTGTCAAGTCGTGATTCCTGCAACTGGAGTGAAGGTTATATTTTGGGAGGTAGAGCAACTCCTCCTCCATTGGAATATGAGACCCGAAGCCGACCTGCACGTCAACTTGCTGAGGTTCCCCCTCCTGGTATCTCCGCTAGCGGGGCATCACCTCAGCCGGGGCAAGACATGTGCTCCCGACTGATTTCCTGACATACGGCGTTGTGTATACTAGTTTAGGCGTATGTGTAAGGGGAGAGGAGGGGCATGTTTAAGGAAGTAAAGATAGCCCGTTTATTACGGTACTGCTTTGGCATTCGCCGACTATTAATAGGAGAAACCACAGAAAACTATCAGAATAATCGGACACTAGAATTCTCCACTAGACTATGGTTGCATTCAAGACAGCTATCAAAGTAGTGTCGAAAATACTACGCGATGCAACAAAAGACACAGTGTTGCCGATTTCAGTAACTTTTTAACAGTCATTTTTTTCGCTACATAACGTTCCTGATCTTTGGTCACTATATATTATTTCATTCTAGAACGATTTTGTGACTTGGGTTATGTTTCAATACATTCATCATATACAATACTTATTTGCTAAGATAGACTTTTTGTCACCATTTTTAAAAGTGATCTTTCTCAGTTCTACTATCTTGCAACTAATATCATACGTCGGTTCAAGGACGTGGCATGACAAAAATCGTAATTTTACCTACAACAAAAATACATTTAGAAAGAAGTGTATTCTTGCCGGTAAAACATGCAATAATATATTTCACAAGACAGTCCATGTACAAAGCAAAACATGTTGTTTGGGGCTGCGAAATTAACACGCCATCACAAAATAAAACAGTTTTCCTGCACATCGATAATGTTTAAGATCTGCCAAATACGTAGCCACTGAGGTGACACTCTGTTGGTTTTTTTTCATTTCTCTTTTGCAGTTTACATCACGCTATTTAAAGAATAGACATCACACATCGGTATTGATTAGCGTGAACGATCGATAGGCACCAAATGAAATATCGATGACAATTTTTTGTCTATTCGTTTCCTTCCCTTTAAAGTACGATTTGGAACATGTGATGATTTATGAAAGGATACTCTCGCTGAGAATACTTCTCGAAGAATGAAAATCACGATTTGTATGATAAACTAAAAATTTGTAATTCGTTTACTTTTGTTAAACTATTTTGAGGAAGTATCAATACGTAAAGTCACCTACTAAAATGACATACATAAACTGTTTATCTGGTAAACCCCTCTAATATTTCATAACGAATGTTTCTTGTCGTGCTTTCCAGGAACCGCTTAAAGAGATGTTACTAAATCACACTCGTTGCAGTTCAGTGCTATCTCACAAACTCCGTTGGCAATGTCCTCTGCCGTACAACAAACTGGGTAGACTCTGGAACGCTCGTCGAAGTCCTAAATATCTCAGGAGCTCTCGAGCGCGGGGCCAGTCGCCCACTTATCTGCACTTGGCTGCAGGCGCCGCCATCCAACCCGCCCCACGCCACCACGCCCCGCACCGACCTGCCTCGCCCCGCGTCGCGCCGCACCGCCCTGCGACCCCGTCCCGCCCTGCGTCGCCTCTCGCCGCTTCGCCCTTCACATCCCGCCCCGCCCCGCTCCCTCACAGGCATGCTATTCCGTCTCTCTCGCCGGGCCCCGCAGCTCCACCCCACAGTCTCGCGCGCAATTACGTTCTCTCTACAATTCTCGTCTCTTCTACACCACCCTCCCTCCCCTTCCCTGCTACTGCCTGTACCATGTCATTGGGCTTCGTCTTGGGCCGCCCTGCGCCTCCCAATGCAGCCCCGCCCGTCCCACCTCTGCAACGCCCCGCTTGGCGCCACGCCTTCCCCGCCTCACGGGACGGGGCGGGGTGTGGCGGGACGTGGTGGGACGGGGCGTGGCGGGACGGGGCGTGGCGGGACGGGGCGTGGCGGGACGGGGCGAGGCGGGGCGTGGGGAGGCGGGGCGTGGGGAGGCGGGGCGTGGGGAGGCGGGGCGTGGGGGGGCGGGGCGGGGCGGGGCGGGGCGGGGCGGGGCGGGGCGGGGCGGGGCGAGCACGGCCGTGACGCACGAGGTGGCGATCCGATAAGCAGGGGCGGGAGCGCCCGCCGGCGGGCATAAATTGCAGGGACAGCGACTGCAGCCGGGGACTTAATAATGCACGGGCGCGAGGTGGGGCGTGGCGGCGAGAGGAGGGGAGCGAGCACTCAGGGGACGAAGGTAGAGACGAGCAGAGGGCGAGACACAAGGGCACGGGCGATGGGAAAATTAGGAGCGAAAGGAAACAAAATCTTTAATAAAATGAGAAAAGGGAAAGTGAATACAGAAAGGATACGGATGAAGGAAAATTACTAAATGAAATTAAGATGAGAGGTCATTCGATAAGAATAGAGATTGTAAATCCAGAAAGCTATACCCTGCATAACAGGATAATAATATGGTAATAAAACGATGCAAGCGGATGTGTCCAATTCGATGAATATTATGAGCTTGAGACGACGCCTCAGTTACCCTCTTAAAAGTTAATCAACTGATTCTTCTTGAAATATTCATTCAATGTGCAAAACATATTGAAGATGTAGTTGCAGCAATGTTGATAACGTTAACGACAACAGGAATTAAGAAAGGGTCGGGAAGAGAGCACAGTAAATCTAAACGAGAAGACATCAGACAACAAAGGACACTAAAACAAATGTGTCAAACGACTATAAAACGGGGAGACTGGAAAAGGAGAATAGAATACGATATAAACGAAACGCCAAGAATGAGCACCGTGCTCCAATATCTCGCCATCAGATAATGTACCGAAATGAGCTACGAAGCTGCAGCTAGCTTACACGTAAAGTACGGGTATCTGCCAAAGGAACGTAAAAGCGAAGGTTGGCTAGAGAAGGATGGAATGTTGATTCAGAAAATCTAATCGGAAAGCCAGGAAACCAGCTGGCAAACAAGTGGGAAAGCGGTTAAAGAAGCAGGTAAGCAGAATAGACACGTTCGCCATCTCTCGCACGGCTCAAGAAACTTGCGAGGGCGTCTGATGCGACTCACACCTGTCCGGTTCCGAACAAGGTGGCTCAGGACATCATTTGATGTTACTGCAGTGCCTCTGAAGGAATGCGTCTCGGAGCGGAGGCAGGATTTTGCTGCCTCCGCTCGCGTGAGAGGGAGGCAGGATTTTGAATACGTCGAATTTAGCCGCTGTCTGGAGGAGAATTCTAGCGGACTGCTGCGCTGATAAACAGTTTTTTGTGGATCCTTCGATCAACACTAGGCTAATTTCAGAGTAGTATTCTAACAAACGGGCCACGGACCGCTATCTTTCCTTCCTATTCCTCGTCATATCCCCACCCCTTACACACACACAACTAAGGAGGCCAGTCGGGGGCTTATAGCTTGTCCCGGCTGGGGCGATGCCCTCTTGGTGAGAGATTCCTGGATGCGGAAAACCCAGCCAGCCGATGTGTAGGTCGGCACCATTCAGCGGGAGAAGAACACCGCCACCTTTCGTGATCAACAATGCACAACACTACTCAACGGCGCTAATGACCATAGGAATTGAACCGCGAACTCGATGTAATCAAGAAATCCACCAATACCTGCCCGGAGTCGCGCTAGGGAGAGATGAGAATTGGCAGCGTCGGGGAAAGCGGAAGAAAAGGGAGGGAGCAGGTCTGGAAGATGCCTACGACGGCGATATCTCGGACCCGCACGCGCTTATCGTGAGGATCGATACTCGACCTACATCCGCGTCTCGCGAGATAATCGAGATATGAACGCACGCGAACGACCTCACCCGCCAGTCACTAAACGGAAAGCGAAATAAAAAAGAAGTCGCTCGATCATTTTTTTCACCATCCCACCGGAAGTTCCGGGCAAGAAGGAAAACCACGATACTGGAGGTGCTGTTGATGGCACCGGCATTCTAGAGTACAAGGTAAAAGAGTAAACGTCCGCATTAATGTGTCATTTTACTGGGTTATTTAATAAATGTGTTTTCTAAGAATGACCGGAATGGTGCTTTATCCGAGTGTCAATTCGAAATTTTTTACTCCTGAATGTTTCATTCAAATTTATAGGTCACAAAACATGAGTTAAAGTCAAGTCAATTACTTAGATCATTTTCTGTATGTTTCTATTCACAGCCGATTGCAAGTCCTAACCTACAGCAATACAAAGGTAGAAAATCTTGTTTTGAAACATTTGTAACGTATTGTAGGACTACAGTTAGCAACCGCCACAAAGGGCGGCGGCAGGGGATTAGACGCCAGGGGCCAGGCAGGATGTGACACGCCGAGGTATTCTGAGAAATCCTAAGAGCTAGGGAAAGGGATGCCCAAAGTGCGGGACAGCGCATTTTTGCCGCGTGCCGCGTGACAAATTCTTGGAATCCATGGAAATGGATGTCCAAAAATGCCTGGCAAAGCGGCTAGTGCGGGCTGTGTGCAAAACCCAGTGACGTTTCAGGTCACGTGGGTGGTAGCTATATAAGAGCGAACGCAGAGCGCGGGGGTGGGGTTTGTTGAGCTGAGAGGGAACCCTCGTGCGAACGCACAAAAGCTTGCGCCCAGGGCGGTGCGGAGCCGAGCTAGGCTCGTGCGGCAAACCATGTGTTGGGACGCCGTTGTGGACTATATCCACGGGTGACAAGAGGTCGCCGGAGCTGTCTGCTGTGTGCGGGAGGCTCGCTGAGGAGTGGCGCGGGCCACGAGTCAGTTATTCATTTTTAAGGATCGCTCCTGCGATCAGGGAAGTAAACATCTACCAGAGCTGAGTAACTTAAATTATTACTGTACATATTGTGAATAAACCTGTACATATTTATCATTGAAGCTCGTGTCTGTGATTATTGTGTATTCCCACGACGTCACACATTCCAATCAACGGTTAGTAAATTTTAAATCTATGCATACATAATAAATCAAAACATCCGACGTTAAATATTAATTATACACAATTCAGACGTTTAAAAATCTTAAATTATGAATGTAACTGTTCGGAAAAACAGAATTGTGGCAGTGAAAGAGTAATCGACATACTGGCTTACATTTAATCCTTCATTTCCCAGAGTTTGAATTTTACGAATTTAATATGATTGATGTGTCTGAAATTCTCGAACACATTACCCAGCACCACAAATATTCAAGCGACTCAACGCATTGATAAATGTAAATAATACTGAATGCATAAAAGCCCTTGCTTTGTCTGTGCTTGGAATGAAATATTTACAGAAGTTAATAGCTTCATTCTCGGAACGAGCAGTTTTTCCATTCATCAGAGGTTTCTTTCATCTCTCTACAAACGAAAATAGACATACTGATGCATCTATTTACCAACATTTTTAAACGCTCATTAAAACCAGATTGAAAACAAAAAGGTAATTATCAGCAACGTGAGATTACACGAAATCATTTTATATTGTCCAATATAAAGTAACGGATTCTTCAAAGACATAGGAAAATGCCAATGTGGAAAAGACGATTTACACAAAAAATGTAAAAATATTTTTAAAATAATAATAATAATAATAATAATAATAATAATAATAATAATAATAATAATAATAATAATAATAATTACAAGAACGATTAGAAAATAAATACAAAGAGGCTGGATGATGTTAGGAAACTCACTGAACAGAAAAATTTAATTTCAACACAACCAATGAAATACGATGAATTAAATGCGGTACACTAGTACTTCTCGACTGGATTCTTTCCCAAGCACTTTACAAGGCTACAAAGAAATTGTAACAAACAAGCTTTGGAGCACCGCACACTGAAACAAGGCTTTGAACACGCTCCGCATCGTCTTTTTGTTCCCGGAGGCCGATCAGCTGGCATGCGACGGAGGACGTGTTCGACGGACCACTGGAAACTAGATCGTCTCGCCGAGCGGGAGGTTCGGGGCGGGGCGGGGCGGGGGGGTGGGATGGGGCGGGATGGGGCGGGATGGGGCGGGATGGGGCGGGATGGGGCGGGATGGGGCAGGGGATGGGGCGGGATGGGGCGGGACGGGACGGGCGGGACGGGGCGGGACAGGGCGGGGCGGGAGGGGCGGGACGGGGCGGGATGGGGCCTGATGGGCGGATGGGGCGGGATGGGGCGGATGGGGCGGGATGGGGCGGGATGGGGCGGGCGATCGTGGCGGGGCCAGGCGACCGGGACGGGGAGGGGCGGGGCGCGGCGGGGCGACGGAGTGGGGAGGGGCGGGCGGAGTGATCGGGCGGGGAGAGGCGGGGCGGGCGGGGCAGGCAGGCAATAGGCGGTTTCGTAAGAGGCCCGTCTCCGCGAGGCGAGGCCGCAGTCACGGCAGCGCGCGTGCCGCCGACCCGGCGTGCCTCTTTCGAAATGCAGCGGCGACCCAGGCCCAGCACGCGGCCGATAGGCAATAGTGGAAGCTTAGGCGGTGGTAAAACATTGACAAAACACACGAGTAAGATATGAAAGAAGTGGGAGAGAAAGGAGGAAATAGAAGAAGAGAAAAATGTATAGAAATATAATTATTATGAGATGCGAATGTCACAATTGTAACACAAGACGAGGTAGCAATTGTTAATAAATTGAACTGAGCGTTAACAAAACACTAAATAACTGACCATTATTAGCAGGAAACAACAACTATTTAGAATGATTTGGAAAAAATACTCCAAATTACCTGATCATCTCCATTGATTTTATTAGAATTCTGATAATAATGTTACTTATTTTTCTTTTAGTTCCTGAGCTGTATGTTTATACACATTCAGTTTTATTTATTGATGACCCTTTTAAGTATTTTATTGCTGCATTCATGGTACTATAAAGGTTAGGTATGTTTATAGGATGTTGTTATAATTGTACCCAGTGCACTGGAAAAGTAGTACTAAAATGTAAACGTGTTGACGACTACTAAAGGTCTGCACAACTTTTGTGGTCATACAAATAAATACACTACATCAAAGAAAATATTTTTATTTATTTTCAAATTCCTTACGAACAGTACTTTTTTTAAGAAGGAGGCAAATGAACGAATGTGCGGTAGCAATCAGAATTTGAGTCTATACTTTAAGTATATTTAAGTGTATCAATGTCTCCGTTAACACCAGGAAAGCCAGGTGGTCGACAACCCTTTAGACAGCCACAGAGGCCGTGACAACCCCTGCAGACAGCGCAACAAAGAGTTTGTTACACATCGAGTGTGGTGTCCCACTTGCCGGAAGCCCTTCAAATTTGATAGCGCGAGACAGTTATGCCAAGAACAGTCGCACGTCACTGCGCCGAAGATATGCGCATTAAGATTACTAGCCTTACTTGCCACAATGTTTTCTGCAACACAACCGCGCAAAAGTAGATTAACTAGACATAAAAGTGTCTTGGTTTTAGAATCTTCAACAATCCATTTCGAAAGAAACAATATACTTTGCACCTTCATTCAAAAAATAAATTAACATCTAGAATACGAATGTTTATTTGTGATTTCAAAATAATACGTACAAATGAAAAGTGACAAAAATTAGTTTATGAACGATTAGTAAGAGATTTCAGGTGTATATATGGAGAAGAATTTAAATAATTTTTTCTAACAATCCTAAGATTAATAATAGATAAAAAGTAAGAGAAAACATTTGAAAACTAAATGCTAGAACACATTACTGTGAAGACGAGAAATTATTATGTTAACATTCTAGATATACAATTTACTCTCAAGACTAATTATGAAGCACAACAAAATACTATCTTACCACTGCAATGAATAGTACGCAATTCTACAATATGTATTACTATTGTATATTTCAAATCAACCAATAATATTATAGCCGGCGAAGCCGCAGTCGGAGCCGACGAAGTCGTAGTCGGAGCCGGCGAAGCCGCAGTTGGAGCCGGCGAAGTCGCAGTTGGAGCCGGCGAAGCCGCAGTCGGAGCCGGCGAAGTCGTAGTCGGAGCCGGCGAAGCCGCAGTTGGAGCCGGCGAAGTCGCAGTCGGAGCCGGCGAAGTCGCAGTCGGTGCCGGCGAAGTCGCAGTCGGAGCCGGCGAAGTCGCAGTCGGAGCCGGTGAAGTCGCAGTCGGAGCCGGTGAAGCCGGGGACGGCGAAGTCGGGGGCAATGAAGGAGATGATGAAGCTGGTGACAATCCAGTCGGAGGCAATGAAGGTGGCGAAGGCGGAGGTGGAGCCGGTGTTTGCAGTCACGCGATGACAGCGTTCTCTGGTGACCCGCAATGTCGCGTTTCGGCGTGTCGCCGCTGGCCGCAGGCCTTGTTCAAAATTAGAAAGATGCCATTTCGGTCGACCACGCCATGCTGAAGTATTTGTGAACTGTTGAATACATCTCCAAAAGGCAAAAGGTTTTGAGCAAGTTCAAAGATTCTTTTTCTTCTCTGTCAAAAATCAAGAATGATTACGTAGTCTGATAGAATATTTACATTCAGTTCGTTCTTCAAAAAACATCTCTCTCGTGGAAGGAATTCCTAATTCAAAGATCGAAACTTACCAGAAGTACAGAAGTTTTGCAAAAAAAAAAGGATACTTTCATTAAAGCGATTTATATGACAAATCTTGCCCGTCATCCCAATATCACACCACAGCGTAAGTATTATAATTGTGCATGCTCAAAATAAATGAAGTGAAAAGGTAAATGTCGTTTATCAAAAGTTTTATAAAATTTCCCTAAGTACTTAAGCCACCCAGCATTCAGGTCACCCAATATTCACTGTCGTCAGATGACTATTCTTACGAGGCTTAAAAATGCCTATAACCTTCAAGTCGAGTCATTTGTAGATCTAGATACCAATGTATTTTAACATTTTAATGTATTGAATTCCATCTTCGCAGAGGTTATATTTTACAAACATGAAAAACACATTACAAGCGATTCCACTTTTGTATCACTCTGTTGAGTACGAACGATTTTTGATAGAAATTCAATCGTTAGGTTTAGGGATCTTTTAACTTGTAATTCCTTAGCATAGAGAAGTCATGTTGATGTGCGGCAATAATGACGGCAAAGAATAAGCACGATTACAATACGCAATGAATGCAATGTTTTGAAAATGAAACAATATAGCGTTCAAATCCGTCAAATCATAACGGAGGGGAAATTCAGAGAATGTGTTCAGGGGACGTTCAGAGAAGATGTGTGGCGAATGTACACGAATTCAAATGAGAAAGCGACAGAGTAACACAATGACTGCAGAACAGGTTAAGAGCAAAGGTTGCAGCGAGTAGAATTTAAAAAACCAGTGGATGTCCAGCGAACAGAGGGCGGTGTGCGCATTGTTCTGAAGAAAAGAACTACTACATAAAACCCAAAGCAATGGCTAGCGGTAAAGCACATGGCAATATTGCGGCCTGACTTCTAAAAATAAATGAATCATTAAATAGAAACGTTGTAATGTCGGAATCGATGACATTAAAACGTTCCATCTAACCATATGAACTCTCACTCCGCTTAGAAAAAGTACTTAAGGTGGCTGAGAGCTGGAAGCGGTTGCGAAAATGGCTTGTCCAGGCATCCCATGGTATGTTTAGCATGTTCAAAGGCCTTCCTTCACATGAGGAAACACCACGAAGCGCCACTAACGAATTAAAGGACCGGTCCCAAATTAACTGTGAGGAAATGCTACTGCAACGCCAATAGCGTCATAAGACTCGGAATTTCTAAAGCAAATCATTCGGGACTGGGGGCGGGCTGCACGGCTTCCGAATTTACGCCGACCAGGACGGACTCTCCCCTTATCTCTGCCCATGGGTGGGGGCGGTGCGGGCACCCAAGAGGCAGTGGGGCGGGCCGAGTCAACAGGGGTCGTCGCGGCGCCCAGGGTGCAGGAGGGACGAGGTGCGGCGGCGGCGGCGCAGACGGGGGAGCGTGCGAACTGCAGCTGAAGCGCCGAGGTCCAGCAAACATCACGACAATTGGTTTAATTCGCGCCGAGTTAGTCACGCAGGCCCGGGGCGCGCCGACCCCGCCGCCGCCGCCGCCGCCGCCGCCGCCGCCGCCGCCGCCGCCGCCGCCGCCTCCGCCTGCGCTGTTTGCGCCTCCGTGAGCTCCGCAGGACGTAACGTAGCTGGCGGCAAAGCGAAGCCGGGCGGAAGGGGTGCTGAATGCTTGGACGAAGGAGACAGCACTGGAGGCGGAGGTTGAATCTGCCGCGATGGCAGGTCAAGAGAGAGAGAGAGAGAGAGTGTATATGAGAGAGAGAGGGGGGAAGACAGAAAGAAAGAATGAGAAGACGCCGACGAACAAGAGGGAAGGTGGATTTGGCGAGAACACGAGCTGCCGAAGGCACACCAGGAAGCCGGATACCGGAATAGGCTGCGTTGTTTCGGTATCGAACGGATGATAAGGTGACGGCGGACTGAGAGAAGGTATGCAATTACAGAAATTACATGGGGACGGAAGTTCAAACCACCGGAATGACAGGACGAGAGAGACGGCGAAGACGAAGACACTGCTAAACAGGAAGGAAGGTGGATATTGCGAAAACACGAGGTGGAGAAATTGCACGGTGATAGTGGTATAGGGCGTGCCATTTAGTTATTGGTCTGATGAAGAGGTGATGCGGTATAAGATAGGATACGCGATCAAGTAATTTAGATTGAGGAGAGGACAGGAGCCATGGAACAGCGAAAAGACGAGCCATGGCCAGAAGCTGAGATAGTGAAGGAACAGGGAGGGGATAGAAGGAACAGATGAAAATGTTACGCTGGCATGATAGAGAAGGTCAGCGATCGTACCACAGGATTTCTATTTCTGCAGTAAAATGGACGCCAATAATAGATATGGCATTTTTAACATCAGTTACAAGATACTATAGCAGCTGTCATGTGCAGAGCTTCTCCCAATGACTGCTCAAACATCCAACACTGGCGAATAGGTGCCATCATCAGATCCTCTTTCACCTGTCAGCATCTGATGTGATGGCCCCCACTGCTAATTGCCTTTGCTTCTTGCAGTCCTTAATGCCAGAAACAAGCTTTTTTCCTATCGCTAATACCAATGCTGTCCCTGTAACTTCATAGTTTAATGCGATCCCCAGCCACATGTTGAAAACAAGAGTATTGCAGACAACAATAGAACTCCGTTTATCCTTATTAAACGGAGATGGGGCCGTTTGTGATATTCGGCTGATAGGATAAAGTCCCCAGTTCAAGTACAAGCGACGTGAAGATGGAACAAATTTATCTCTAAATATTAAAATTAATTTTAACAAAGAAGGAAGAGAACATCCTACAAAATCTCAATAAATAACGTCGAGTCCAGTGATCAGCCTGTTGTAACAATTACGTTTATTGCTGCATATAGATGGCTCGTCTCAAGTAGTTTTGGATTAAATAGGATCAATCTTACGGGAATCGATCTTACGCGTTCCTTTTCAAGAGCAATATAGATATTGAACAAACGGTTAACAACAGCATAAATAATACATTTTTAAGTAAAAAACAAAGGAATACAAAAATATTAAAATTCATATATACAATGTGGTGCTGATACCAGTGTTTAACATACAACATGATGAAATATTTTTATAATATGCTGAATGGGGCGTCCAATTTGGTGGTTAAAATAATTCATGTGTTAGTTCTTGCATGCAGAACAAAACCAGACATGTTAAGGAATGGAAGCGCACAGATTGCAAATTTAGGGGTATATGGAGTGAAGGCACATGCTAAATGTGCGAAACGTTGAGCTGATAATAAATACTTAAAATACAAGTCTTAATTCCTGGTATCCACGTAAGATTGATCCTGTAAGGTCCAAAACTACTTGAAACGAACCATCTATGTGCCTACATTAGACTAGGATCAGCAGAAAGAAATACAATTCTAATTACGTTTAATATTAAGCACCATAAATTTTGTAATTTATACACTTTCTAATAAATATATTTTATATAAATAACGTTTTGATATGAATATATTTTCCTGATTATTCTTCTAACAACAGCACAAATGCATGCTTTGAAAAATCATACTATTATATTTTGTCATGTTTGACATGTTTCTCAAAATCGACCGTACAGTTATAAAACGATTCATTTAAAGCTAAAATTAAGTTCAATCTGAATTTCATTTGCAATGCAAGGAATTCTTTTCTGGTACAGGTACATTAGGGTGAGGGAGTTACAATCGCATACAATGCATGTACATTTGCAATATGCATGCTAACCTGCAGAAAATCGTTCGGTCATCTGTCAAGTTTACGTGCTCTACCATAGGACTACTAGGACACAAATAGGACACATTTTTTAGGAAAGTAATGGCAACTGTCTGTTTCTGAAGGCATTTAACTCCCATTTATATTGCCAGCCTTTTTCTGAAATACGAAGATAAAGGAAGGTCCTAAAATGCTGCTGATGTGCATGTAAGTTCGCTAAATTCCCATAATTTGACACTTATTCCCCTTCGAACTGTGATTTTTCATGCAATAAAACCTCACATTCTATTATGAAATGAATGATAGTACACATCTGTTATTTTAACAGAAAACGATCAAAACTAATTAGTTGGCAGCAATGCGTCTTTTTCTTCAAAGAATAAAAGTACGTTTACTCAAATTGGAAACAACTATACCATTGGTAAAAGACAGTAAACACAATGAAAATCATTGAAATCTTCATTGTTTCGAAGTTCCCGCAATAACTAAACACGTCGTTGATGGTAACGACAAACTTAAAGGATTTACTATCAGAAGATAAATGTTCTCTAAACACCATAATTACAATTTCATTGCTGAAAACCCTTGTGTCAATAATTAAAATTCGCCGAAAAGTGCCATCCTATCTAGTTCTGCCAACAGCATTCCTCTTTAGTCCGTGGTCTCCACTTCAACGCGAGGGCCCTGCAGTTCCGGGGCAGTTTCCTAGTAATTAGTAAACCCATTGCGAGAATCGTGGACTCGCCCTCGGTGGCCACAGCTCTCTTTCATCTCCACAGGGTGGCAATAATCGCATTTAACAAGCTACGTCGTACTTCCACGTTGGGAATCACTACAACCACGGGCGCGCGTTCACACGGCGAGAGGAGCGATTTCGAGCTGAGGCGATTACGAGCATGCACGCAAGAAGCCCGCCATAAAGCGAATACATTCCACGTTTTGTCACTTACGTACTTAGGTACCTTATTTCGTGTTTTCATTAAATTCTTTACGTCTTCTCTTTTAATATCGTCGTTTTAGTAGTCACACAACTGTTCCACAAAAGTTTTGTGGATAATAAGAAATGATATTTTCTTGGATTCATTAGCGAAGATGAGAGAAACTGGCTGCAAGTACAGAGGAAAATAAAAACAAAATAGGCGGGTACAATAGGCGGGGTTAATGTTCCAGGCGTACTTGGGAAATTATATTTTTAAAATGAGTGAATGCTGCAAGAGTTTCTTCGACTAACCCCTATTTAAAATCTCCTAGTTTTAGTAACCAACATTAAACCCGAGAGAAGAAGACCAACCAAGAATTCAGAATTTATAACATCACGATGTTCTGATAAAGTAAAAAGGATCCACAGATCAAATGCTTTCTTCTCCTATTCTACAACTACTTTTAAAAAAAATAATACTTTAAATAAGCGAACACAAAGTTATTTCTAACTTTATACTATTTTATACAATAGAACAAAGTTCATCATGAAGGAACATTGAACGAATAAGCTTTCACAACTTCTCAGAACCCTCTGCTCTCAGCCCGACTACGAACCTGAAAGAAGGATAACAAGAAACCTCGCACGTTTGAGGTCTCCTAGCGGCACCAGCAGCAGCGACTGTGAAGAACGTAAAACAAGAAGTAAAACATGAGCTGCTCCTATCGTATGACTATGCAACGAAGCATATGCGAGCATTGCAGACAGGATCAAACAAAGCCATTCTCAGAGACTCAAGATGCAAAAAATATATGAAGGATATCTCTTTCTCTATTGCTCGTATCCAACTGGGAAGTAAAAAAGAAATACGCAAAATTCCTCCTGAATGGGTCTTATGGTCGAAGTAGCAATTTGATAATTGAGAAGTTGGATCAATTAAATCAATGAAGTATCACACAGTGCATCATCATCATCATCATCATTATTATTATTATTATTATTATTATTATTATTATTATTATTATTATTATTATTATTATTATTATTATTATTATTATTATTATTATTATTATTATTATTATTATTATTATTATTACATAGTACGTCGCTCATATCTGGCAAATGCTGCTACCCTTTAGAAACACTGAACTAATTATTCCTTTCCATCTCTCTTATACAGTTTCTCTCTACATTCAAATAGAAATCTCCGGAGGGTGTTTTTTTTTATAGGATAGTCTTTTATTGTTTCGTGTATTGTCTTCCAGTGAATCTCCTCGCGTTATGCTGTTTTGTGGATGTGTTATTTCATTAAAATTAGAAACCCTTTTTGGAATTTTGGAAATCATTACAAACTTTGTAATTTTTTAAATTGTTGCAGATCCTCAGCAATAAATCAGGTAAGTCTGCAATGTTTTTTAATCCTGGAAAAAAAATTGCTCCTCAGCAAGATTAAGTCACCCATTTTACTCCACTGACAGGTTAACAGTTTATTTATTACTTTGATCTAATGTATGCCTTGGACTTGTAATTGAATATTAGTTATTTAAAAGAAACCCGATATCAAAAACGAATATTCAAAACGAACATTACTTCCAATATGTTCAGTAACTGACGTCTGATCCACTATAATAATAATAATAATAATAATAATAATAATAATAATAATAATAATAATAACAATAATAATAATAATAATAACAATAATAATAACAATAATAACAATAATAATAATAATAATAAATAATGAATTCCATTTCTTGAACCTTAATGAACGCCAAGAAATAAGAGGAGGGTTGAGAGCCTGGAAGCAGAGAACACACTCTGGAAATCGACATCCTGAGACCAGTTATCCCGATCAATAATATCTTCACGATACAAAACAACAAATCAGAAAACGTTATGGAATTAAAATCCCGATAGTATAAACCAGAGCCAGTGATTCTCTACTTAGGAAATCTATGGATTGCCCACGGCAGGTGAGGCAAAGCAACGAGCTGCATGACCCAAACGTTTAACGTCAGCTGGAAGAAACCAGCATGCAGTCCCTGCAACAGCCGCCGCCGCCGCAGTCACCCAGGCCGACTTCCGCATCCGCAATCGATGGCGCAGCCTCCGAACTCGCGCCCACAAGGACGCGCGGAGAGGGTGAAGTACGGTGGTCTTTACTGCTGGGGTAAGCGGTTTCCAAGCGACGCCACCAAAGCGCGCATTGGCAAAGGTATTACAGGTACAGCACGGAACTCTCAGTAACCATCTAGTTTACTTACCAATAATTGTGGTGCAGAGCCAGCAAAAACAAGAGCAGTGACATAGTTTGGCGTAGGTACCTCGAAAATCACGCAAAGGAAAAATATATTTGGTAATTTAGTTTGTTATAAACTAGATAGTAACGCCAACCATAGGAAAATACGTGATATTCAATAAGAATATTGTTTGTGCCCTTAAAACCGTGAGAAGATGAATGTTAACAGTGTAAAATACGAAAAAACTATGCAAATGTTTTAACCTTTCACTAAAAATGCTTTTTAAACTATCAAAACAAGTATTATCCACCCTCTAGTAAGAGACGTAAAACAGGTTCCATATACCTCTTCCAAAAAAAACCCTGCTTGGTTCAATCTACCAAAAAACGCGTTCTTTACACTTCGTACTCATTATTCCATCTAAACGCGTAATAAATTATATACAGATACACTAGAATTTGTAGCGGAACATATTCGTTTATGGATGATGAACCATTAATGAGGGAGATACTAATTAATATCAGCGACCTCTGTTTTGAAACAATTCTTAAATTTACGAGTTTATGAATACTAATTAATTTTCCAACATACAATGACAGACGGGACTAGATAATTAGAATAAATTAACTATACAAACTAATGCAAATTCACATACATAATAGTGATTAATAATTCATATTGATTCTCTCAGGTAATATAGTAGTAACATTACATTAAACAAACTGCAAAATAATTATTCTTATGAACTTGCAAATAAGGCAATGCGCTGGTGGCCTTAATCTAAAAATTACTTTCGTGAATATACCGTAATGCTATTTCCACAAAACCAATAGTTAGCGAATCCTTTCCAATCTTGATACTCCTTTATACCGAACCCATTCTAGCGGATGCCATCCCTGAATCCTACAGAGCAACCCTCGACTTCGAAGTATCAAAATCAAGAGTTTCTCAGAAACTATAATGTCCAACATTAAGTACATTTTGCTGTACAAGAAAAACTGAAAATCATCTTTGTAATACCTGGGAATCTCTGTGGAATTTAAATAATTTTACCTCGTGAACCTGCGAAAACGTGGTGTTCCACATGGTTTCCTCTCCTGCCTAAGAACTACTTTCATGAATAGAAGTTGAGAACATCTGCCGTAAGACTGAGCTGCGTACCAAAGTTGCAGTGCTTCCAAACGCGACTTCTCCCGCCTTCCTTCTCCCACTGACGCCCACTCCCACGGCCGGGCCTTGCCATCCGTTCCGGCGAGTTCGAAAGTTGCGCGCCGGCTGTCTGCTGCAGATCTCCACGCGCGCGCGCTGGAGAGCAAGGCGCGGCGCGAGGGGAAGGGGAAGGGGAGGGACGAACGAAACGGATAGAAGGGGGCAACCGGGCAGGGCTTGGCCCGAATGCCTAGCATGAAGAGGAAGGTGCGGGAAAGCACGCCGCTCCGCGGGTTGCATCTGACCGCTCCGCAGGCGCCGACGGGACAATGGGCCGCTCATTAGCGGGCGGGCATGGAGCGGAGCGGGGCGGGACGCAGAGGGGGGCGGGGCGGGGCGCTGCAGGTGGAAATGAGAGACTCGCTCCCAAGCAGTGCCTCCGCAACGTGAGCACCGGGGAGAAGGGAAGCCAGGAGATGCAGATACAGAATTTCGGAATCGCGAAAGAGAGAAATGTCAGATAACGCGTATTCATTGGAGGCGAAGATATAAAATAAGAAAAGAAATAATACGAAACAAAGATAAGTTGAAGCATTGCTGAAAGAACAAAGAAGACCCACGATCTTGGATCCCCTATAAGGCGAAATATTCCCCCTTGTTACCACAAGGATGAAGTAGATATGGTAAACTTCAGTTTCTGAGGGACGAAAACTGGAACATTCCCTAAATATATGAAGCCTCGTGTACCTCAAATGTTCTGGTGCACTGCAAATCCGGGTATATGAACGAAATAGTAGGCGAGATGACAAAAGCGCTGGCGATTAGGGATATAGTATGGTTAAGGATTCCGATCGCCACACCATCGACGGTGCATGGGAAGCCCGAGATGAACAAAGGCTGTTAACGTGCAAGAGGTACGCGAGAATGCTGTAGCAAAGATTAGCAAGGGCTCCGAGGAGAGCATGGATCACTAAGACAATGGGTCAACAGATTGCTTTGAGTTCAGTTTAATACAGCTTTACCTTCAATGCCGAGATTTTGGTTACAACGAAGATGAACGAGATAGAACTGACAAAATGCACAAAAACGAGGTAATTGAGCAGAAGAAAATAAAAAGAAATTGTAACTGAAGTGACGAAATAGTAAGCGAGTCAAAATGAATTGAGCAGAAACAGTAGAAATAGAAAACACTGACAAGGCGGGATGGAGGCCAGACGAGAGATGGCACGAGACAAAAACAGTGACAACAACCAGAGCAACCGACTGTGCGAGAAACCCAATGAGAACGAGAGCCATGACGACACGCTTAGAGAAGAAGGCGTGAACTGGGGGGAGCGTCGATGCCTCAGGCAGTTCGCCAGGTTGGTCGACCAGGGGACTAAGGAGCGCTGTGGATGACGGATGGGCAGTAAAGGCTTTCCCCGTACTTCGCTTATTTTTACCACCGAGCCAAGCAAAAAGGAGAGGTATTTTTTCAATGATGGTGAATCTGGGTTTCTTTGTTACCACCCATTGTCTAAATCGTCGGATCGACCAATATTCTTATAAAGGCGGCTCCACACAGCATTCGCCGAGCAGCGAGCTACTACTCGCCCAATCAGGAACAGCTGTGTGTTTGGCGAATGTTCGCTTCGTTTGATGTGTCCATAAGACCGACACCTGATTAGTAGGACGAGTACCGAATGTTCGTCACTCAGCAAATTGCAAGCAACTCATCCACATTACTCGGGATTCGGCGAGCGGTTGCTCGCTACTCTCCGAAACACCAATGTGTGAAGCCGCTTTAAGACATATGCTTACATTCGACTTCACAACAAGCATGGCATAGCCTATACGAAGTACCAATAATCCAACATGGCAGACACTAGACATAACGTTCGTCTTTTTTTCAGAAATGTTTTTACAAATTTTCTTAGGCAAGTTGTGCATATATTATTTATTATATTTTATATTCTGCAAGCCATATGCTACAAAAATTAGTCAAACCCAATACGGCGAAGATTGGGCTCCATTATGTTGATTACTGCTCATAGCTTCACTTCACTTCACATAGATTACTGTTCACCGCGTGATTTTTTCTTCTTGTTACCAGAAATATTGCATTTACTGCCTCTTATAAACACTTGGCCACAGGTGACACATTTGGATTGCAGCACATGTAAATCAACTTCATCAATGTTAACAACAATCTATCAGCCACGAAGACTTGGAAAGACTCACCACAGAATGGCACATCTTGTTTTTATAACATTTTCAAAGGAAACAAACAGACAATATGAATATAAAAAATGTGTTATTACCTGAGTCACTGATATGGACGTATGAATGGCTATGCGCAATTATTACGATTGTTCCTGATTTTGCCAAGTGTTGCGAGAGGCGCCGGAGATTCACTAGTGTTGCATTTGGACAGTAATAAAATGTATACAAATATGTACATGTGTACGCTTACAAGTAGATTTATAATACAATAAACCCTCGTTAACACGAATTTCAAGGGACCGAATTTATGGGTGTTGTGTTATATAAATTCGTGATATCCAAATATTATAAATGTCCGTATTACCGTAATCCCTTGGCGGGACCGACGTTTTGTTAGAAATTCGTGTTAAGCGAGTTCGTGCTAACGAAGGTTTACTGTAATAATAATAATAATAATAATAATAATAATAATAATAATTATTATTATTATTATTATTATTATTATTATTATTATATTATTATTATTCAGGTTTCTGTTGTGTTTACAGTCAATTATTTATTCCCCCAAAAGCTTCTGGTATCAAATATATACATTTACTGGGCAGGGCTCATATGATCGACAAAATTGCCGTCCCTCCTAAAATGAACCCGTCTCTTCTGAAACTGAGGACTGGCTACGGGCCTGGACGTGGAGCTCGTGCCGGGGTGGGGATCGGGGGAGAGGGGGGGATGAACGTGCAAATGGAAATCCATGCCTCGCCGGTCGCCACAGCTCTCCGCCGCATTCACAGCGCAACCCAACGGCGCCGGGGGGACTGTGTCGTTGCCCAGGAAGATGGATTCCGGAGCGCCCCTAGAAAACACGGGCAGCGGGACGCCCGAAACTAGATCGAAGCCCGGGCGAGGACATGCGCGTTGCGACGCCGCCTCTGTTGCATTTGTTCTAGAGAGCAACAACGAACAAATAAAATGGTACAAGCCCTAGGGAAAAGAGAAACTGCGCACACGATAAATATTATGACGCTCATATAACCAAAAAGAAATGTATGGCACAGACTGGTCACATTTCATATAACTTCTCATTTTATGATTTCCTTTTTTTAAAAAAATGCAATTATAAATGAAATCCTGTGGGTGATTGCGGGTATAACTAATCTACTGCATTATTAAATAATAAAATTAATCAAAATTATTTGACAAGTAATAAATAGGTTTCTGCCCAATAAATTCTCCAAAACTAGTAACATTTTCTTCACAATACTATTTAAAACATTAAAAATTATTTCCATATTAAAACTTAAAGTGTTTACGTGTAAGAAAAATGAAGTTAATTTCATTGCAACTTCACATACCCCCAGGAAAAAGGAACTTTAGAATAAGAAACCTGTATTTTACCCAAACCAACATTTTCCTGTATTTGTATTTAGCCATTACACGTCCTGTAAAGGCCATATGACCTCGGCGCCGTTAGATCCCGAGGTTCCTACCCAGGAACCAGCGATGTCTCGAATTCGCTTAAACTTCGTGACTTTACGTAGTTAACGAATTGGGATAGCGACGCCTGTTCCGCTGTCGTGTCCTTTCAGTAGAACTATCCCAGCATTCGCCTGGATGACCGAAGGAACCGACGAAAACCCTGGTCAGGATGGCCGGCACAGGGATTGAACTCGGGCCTCCCGAATGCGAAGTGAGCACGCTACGCCCTCAGCCACTTCACTCGGTATCCTTTCTGTGTGGAATGATAAATGCCCTGCTTGACACTGATTTAGCCAATGAGCACCCACCTTTTCCTTTCACTCTCCGTCGATCGCAAGTTGCCTCGAACAGAAATTTACACCAATCGATAACGGCTGCAGAGTGGTGCAGGGTTTTTACGGCCTGGTAGAAGAAACTGCCACTCGCTCGCCAACTTCGCGTAAGAAACTCCTATATAAAATGTCGTTAAATCGGTTGAATTGTTAGTGCGTTGATATTACGATGTCGAGAGATGGGCAGGTCGCCAGAATCTTCCCAGACGTGATTCTTCTTTTTCATGGCGTAATGAATTGCTGAAGCCTAAAGAGAAGAATGAGAAGTGAATATTTTATTCGACTGTGCGAACATTGCCAAACGGAATTCGGCTTCGTAGAGCGTGAAATTCGAAAGTTCCTATTCTCTACCACGTTCACTTGATACCTTAGTGTCACGAAACGCGACAAAGAGAAAGAAAAGACAAATAGGAACATGCGTTAAATTGCCGCGCCCGCCGAAACTTAAATTCCCAGTCTGGTGTTGCATTTTAACTTGAACTAACGAGAAAATGAGATACGAAGTGATAGCAATGAAACATAGTTGTGAACAAAACCCTTCAAGAACGAACAAGAGAACAAGCAGACTGATAAAATGCTTCCTTCGCAGTCTATTCATAAAGTTATTTCCCTCATTTTCCTCTCCACCACACACTTCGCATCGCTACCCTAACTCGCCGTAGTTCCTACCACGGGCGAGAGAATGTAATTTCGCATAAAATGTACGTCCAGCTCTTTTTACCAACTTCATTCTCAGTTTTTCTTGCTCCAAAAAACATTAAGAGGCTGAGATTCATAAAGCCCATCTATTCACGTACAATATCCATATATTCGTGTAATATCCAATTATTCCGCCCAAGGAAACGAAAATCAAGCCATGGAGCACGAAAAAAGTAGAGGAAACGTAGGAGAGACGGTGCCAAGATATGAGTAGACTGTAAAAACAGACTATCCCCGCGATGGTGATAACCAAACATCCCTACACACTGAATTATATATAATCAAAAACACCGCCAACAACTCTTCCCGACAATGAAACGCACCTCCAACAAATCTAAGAGCCCTAAAATCAATAATTCTCAAATAACTTGAAAACATCACTCCGAACACTCCTGAAATCCTCTTAGAACACATTGTCTATATACTAGGAGTACACTTGCTTTACAGAAACAAAAGTCTATTCAATTATGGGACAAACTATGGGAGATAACTTTCAGTGATGTAAAGTAATGATAACATTAATTTTGAACAACCCAGAAAAATTAATTTTTTTCTCGAGTGTCATCTTAACTGTCACCTTGTCTGAATAACTGGGTGTAAAGCAGGTGATTGAGGTTGGATCCCCAGCTGGGGTAACTATTCCTTACATTTGAAATTAGATATTATTTCTCCCCAAATTACAATTGAAGAGTAATTATAATAGTCATTAACGATTGTTAAAGTACACCAGTTATGCATCTATAGAATATTTAAATATTTGCAAGCTGCTCTTGGTCGTTGCTTTCGACTGAACGATATTTCATGTAGTAGCACTCAGGCATTACAAAGAAACGACTCGCCACCCTGTCGTGGAGCGCCTGCTCCCACCCCTGTCCGATATCTCCGCTTCTTCCCACCAGAGGCCGGGCGCCTCGGACGCCGCAACTTCCGCGGGAAGGGCGGAGACGGGCGGAGGGTATTAAGGCGTCGCTAATTGTCGCCGAGCAGCAGCCTCCGGCGCCGCCGCCGGAGTTGGGCAACAATCTCAATCGCCTCCGGGCCCCTTCCCCCCCCCCCCGCCACGACCAGCTCTCACCCCACCTCATCCCCTCCCTTCCTCATCTTGTCTGCCACATTTCCTTCCTCCTCCTCCTATTCCTTCCCGATTGGAGTTTCTGGGCACGTCAACTGTTATGGTCAGTAGTCCCGTTAGTATCGCAAATGGTTTTAGGCCTGGAGGTGGCAGTGTTCCTTTCTCATTGGATGGTCAGATCTAGCGCCGACCTATACGTTGGCTTGTGGAGAATTTCCACCTCTTGGTGTCTCCCCCTAGTGGGGCAACGTCCCAGTCGGAACTGACTTTGTGCTCCAATGACATGAGTTGCAGTGTGGTGCACGTAAGAGTGAGGATAGAATAAGGAAGAGGAAGAAAATACCGCGCGCAGTTAATGGCCCGTTTGTTAAGGTACTGCTCCGGCATTCGCCTGAACGGATATAAGCGATAAGAGCAGCAGGCCATCAAATTCTTTAAAGCGCAGCTGAACTCGACATCTCCCTTCTCAACTCTTCTTCTCTACTGCCTCCTTCTCCACAACCCTCCACCGAATCATCCGTTCTTCGACTCCCTTTATCCTCTCCACTTGACAGAGGCGCCTATCCCCTTTCTCCTCTCTTCCCTTTAACCTCGCCCTTCCCCGGTCTGCGTCCACTCCTTCCCCATCGCCTCCTCCACCCCTCGGTCGCCGCCGCCGCCGCCTCCCGTCGCGGTGCGGCGTAGCTCACACGCAGCTAATGGGCGTTCTTGCCCGGCTGGCGCGCATCAGGCGCTGTCGACCGACTATCGAGCGACGCCAAGCGGAGAGTTACCCCAACGGTATCAATTATCGTCACGATCACCAAGAAGAAATTCACTTCGAGATGATAATACAGAGTGCGACATGTTGCGGGAAAGTCCGTAATGAAAAAGACTGTAAATGAAAGCAACGATTAATTATTTAATGAGAAAGAAAGAAAGCATGCAACGATTGTAATTGAATGAACTTTAATAATTTGATAAGGAAGCAAAGATTCTGGATGAGAAATGAAAATACTCGTAAATTTATTAAGAGATGAAAAAAATTATGAATTAAAAATGTTTCATATGATTATAAGAAAGAAAATATGTGTAAATACTTTGGATGAGTCACAATTGTAGGCGCCATCTGTGTTACAAAGTGCATCACAATTTACAACGAAATTTGTTTCTATGAATAATATAAAATGAATAGCCAAAGAACATGCACAGAAGACAAAATTGTTGGGAAAAGAAAAAGAGGGAGAAGAATGGTCGGTACAATTTACTATTTCTGAAATGGAAGTAGGTATAAACAAATGAAAGAAGCAGCACAAGATACAACAAAAAAACTCCACTCAAACCTTGTCTCCACACAGATTGGCAAATAAGAAGAGCAAGATGAAAATTAGAAAGAGGAGGTTCAACCGAGAGACTTTCATAGAAGCGTTTTTAGTCTATTGTATGAGATTCTTTTATCTAAAAATACCGGAAGTTGAATTGTTTTTTTTTCCATGCAGTGTTTTGCATCTAAAACACCCAAAATGTTTTAAACCGCTCATTCATTTGTTACGAACAATTAAACATAAAACTTCCACGCCTGAAAGGGTTCTAAATATTTCAAAAATTAATTCATTTAGAAAACAAAAGCCACGCTCCCAATATAATTTTGTCTATCATAGGCCCTCAGGATCCACGATCAGCGAATGAAGTGTTGTTTAATTGACAAGATCAATAACAACCTTTTCAAATATACGAACTATCTGTGAATGGCGATTGAAAATTGAATACTGGCCAAACTAGTTTAGAATCTGTTTTGTGGTTGCATCACAGAATGTTCTAACAATGCTGTTGGAAAGTGGAGCACTACAAAGAGAGAAAATCTACGTGACATAACTACGTTTTCTACAAAAATGCTGCAATCAAAAAATGAGTAAACAGACTGGAATAGAAAGGACACTTCAAAGAGCGAATTATAACGTAAAATAAAGTTTTTCAATCTCACCACAACTCAGTCGACAGCTACGTTTGCCCATCCGCTGGACACTGCTCGTTAACTCACCTGAAACAAAAGATACGTTTTATTCATCCATTCAAGAATCACTTCATTGCTGTGAAAAGTTTCTCAACACCTCCGAATGCCCCTAACACTTCTAGTAACGTGCATCGTTTCCAAAGGGTGAAATCAAAACATTACATTTGAGAATGAAAACACACTTAAATAATTGAAGTAATGACAATTTCTCGTCTAAAATTGTATTTACTGAAGCATTGGAAACAGGACGTTCCTGTATACAAGATCAGCACGCAAACACATTTTAATTACTTAGCTAAACCCCTGCATCGCACGGTTTTTCTACCTCCCTTCAATACGTAGCACTCGCAAAAATAACCCCACGTTGGTCGGGGGAGAAAAGCGAAAAGCAATTCGCCGAGTTACGCCTCCCCCTCGCACGCGATGTAAACTCCATCCGTAAACCGCATCCGTAAATATCAATGCAGCGGGGAAAATCGGATCGCTTACACCCGTCATAAACGGCGTTCTTGTGCGCGCGGCGCCGGATTCGGATACAAGGGCTTCGCGTGCGCCGCGGCCGAACCGTCGCAATCCAGCTCGGCTCCATTCAAAATCGATTATTTACACGCGGGAGTATCTCCATGGTCCATTCGCCTCCACACGCTCGCCCAGCCCCGCCCGCCGCCCTTGCCATTCTGTCTCCGTGCTACACTACCCTGGGTATGAATGATATCCAGCTATCAGTCCCCTACCCGCCATGACCTTCTCGCCCGCACTCACTCCGTACCCCTCACCCGTTCCCTCCCTGTCTGCCTGCCTTCATCACTCACACTCTTTCCCTTCGTACTTGCCTGCATCACGCTCCCTCCATAACTCCCGCTCGCTCCTACCCTGCCATCTTCTCGCTCACTTGCTCCCTCCCTTCCTCCCTCCCTTCCTCCCTCCCTTCCTCCCTCCCTTCCTCCCTCCCTCCCTCCCTTCCTCTCACACTCTCTGCCTCTCTATAGCTTACTGCGTCCCTCTCGCTCACTCTCTCTTTGCCATTCTCTTGCCTTTTTCCTCCCTCCCTGCCTCCCTCTCGCTTGCTCCACCCTGACTTCCTCCCGCTCGCTCGCTCGCTCGCTCCCTCCCTCCCTCCCTCCCTCCCTGTCGCCAGTCCCTCGCCACTCCCTCACCACTTCCTCCTCGCCCTCCCCTCGCCCGCAGTCCCAGCTACACCTTCTCCGCGCTTCACCACACTGCATTTAATCCTATCCCGGTCTCCCTACCTGCCATGTCCCGCTCGCCCGCTCATCTCCCCACGTGGGGAATCAACGCGACATAAAAACACTCCCCTCCCGTTCCTGCGACCCCGCCGCTCCGCATGTGTTGTTCTATACTTCGGTGTCGTTTTCTCTCCCGCTGGAATTCTGTCGCCCGCGCGGGAAACCCGTGTATCGCTACGCGCGCACGGACCGCGCCACACGAGAAATGGGAGCGGAGAAAAACTGAAACTTGGATGCAACTATCAGGGCAATATGATCCATGGTGAGGAGGTTTAAACTGGTTTTCAATTCGCGTTTCATATCATCTTAGGAAACTGACATGGAAATTGAGACACACAAGCGGAGGTTTGCGTGTATCATGGGCAAGAGCCGCCATATGACGCATGCTTAAGTCTTCTGGTGCGACAAGTCTTCTTTGTATGCGCTAAAGCACCCGAAATCATTTGTCAAAGGAACCATGTAGATCGGGTCTGAAAATGTTTCCGGTTCTAAATGTACATTTATTCGTCTCAATACCAACCTGATCGGATCCGTTATTCAACCAACATTTCCGACACAAATCAGAGTCATGTACAGGTGGAATAGAGGGCGGAACAAAAGCATGCGTGCACAGTTTATGCACACAAGCAATAAATGTATTTATTACTTAACTGCATGTAGGTAACTACAACGACTAGTCATCATCGGTTATATAGGAATGCTTGTTGCTATGAAAGAACGTCATATGTAAGTCAGTAGGACAGTCAATCAGCAAAGCATGAATAAATATAAACAAGGAAAACATTGGAAAAATATTTGTTATTCAGAAACAAAGCATAGTTATTGCCCCAAGGAAATGCATAAATGAATAGAATGTACATTCACAATAGTGCTTATAATCTGATGCAACGGATTTGAGAGTGGTACAGAAAGAAATCTTCACTGAAATCCATTTTCTGGGACAATTCTCGCTAAATTGGCATGATTCAGATTTTGTTCATAAATATACGGTTAACTCTACGTCGCAGGACGCCTTCGTAATGAATAACGTTCCATCAACGAACACTTTCGCCCACTTGCCGTCCAAGAAAACATAGCTGATTTTCTCGCTTCCATAGCGTCATCCCTCGTCCAGTGCTTTCTGCGTTTGCGCCAGGACGCCACCCAAGTTCTCGAAGGGACCGCCGTGGAATTAGATTGGAAGAGACGCTCAGCTGGTTCAGAGAAACGTGGAAAGATGGTCGCAAAATCTAGCGAGAAAGAGCGACCCGGAGTAACGTCAGGCGGATTTCATGTCAAACGAGATTTTCGCGGAATCACGAAGACGGAGAGGTTGCAGAAATCATATGATACGGAATAAGAACATCACAGCAAAGTAAAATCATAAGAAGGATCTAACGTCTACCAACGTCACATTTTGATTACGGATTCAAAAGGAAATTTTCCTTCACATACCCGTATCTTTCAGAATGTTTTACACTATTATTTCATGTTTCAAGTTCATTACTACCATTTTATTGCGTTATTTTGATTATGTCTTTTATTGACCAAAACTATTACTTGTTTTACTTCCTATAGAACATTGTATTTAGCGTATTGGATAGAAATATTGTCACCAGAACATACGCAAATACTATTTGGAATAAACAAAATTAACTTGGTGCAAACATATTTTTAAAAAAATCATATCTGCGATAACGAGAGTGATTCCGGGATGTCGCTTATTCCATCAGCATTGCCTTGCAGCTATGATCAGCACGCACAGTTCGTTCGAAATTTGCACTTCGTCCAAAAAAGACTAGAATACCAAGCGCCATTATCTTCTGCAGCATATGTAAATATCCGCTTTAGGTCACAACTGAAAAAAGTAACTTTTGCAAATGCTAGTTCATGCTGGGGAAAACGCACAGGGAACTAAATCCCGATTTGGGTGACAGTATTACAAAATAAATGTTCCCCGAACAAGAAACTAGAATGCATGGGATTAATGTATGTGCAAAGGAAGCATTCGTCGGCCAGAGTTGAACTATGAGTGTTTCTATCTGCAGCAAAATTCGAGTCTTTTCGAGCACTTCAGAATCTTCAAACAGCAATACTTTGTTTAACTTCACTAGCAGAACTTCCTGTGAATGTCCACGAGTGACATAATTCCATTGATTATTCGGGTTTCTGGAAAATAAATTGAAGAATTACGAGCCCACATGAATTTAGAAGTACAGCCATCTTTGAAATAATTACATTATAGGGTGAACCATAATACAGTGAGGAACAGATGACCGCAGTTATATTGGAATTCAATCACATGGGCGCAGAAAAAAAGTAACGCTCGCGGACCGTAAACCACGCGGACTGTTTCTGTATAGAAATTGAAGCGTATTTTAATTCCCCAAACTTCGTTTGTAATCCCTAGACGCACGTGTTGTGCGTTCTGTATTCGGTGAGGACTCTCATTTTCAAACAGGTTCCCTTTCAAATCATTTACTCCATTAGTCCTTCCAGAACCTTTTCCAGGGTTTGCGAGTTACTGTCAAAGTCAATAAATTTATTAAAAATTTAGTCACCCTTCATCACACCCAAAGGTGTTATCCCAAACGCTCTCCACCTCACACTAAAACCTTTCTACACACGCCGGTATGCGGAAAAATCCGTATTCCCCTCCAACTCTCAGGTAAGCATTCGAGCTCGATAACACAGAAAGCCGCCTTCTGTGTGGGCACGCAAACACAGCGGACCACCCAGACATCCAACACACACGCGCGCGCGCGACACGGCGGGACGTCCCCTCCGACAGGCCGCACACAAACACCCTCCGCCCGCCCGCCCACGCAAGGGAAGCTCGCCTCCTCTGTTCTGGGCGTCCGCCGCCCCGGCCCGCCCAGCGCCCGCGGGGACCCGGAGGCGAAGCGTCCGCGACGCGAGGGTGCGTGTTTTTTAATTAGCCCGTATGCGAGGGCGGCGTCAGGCGCGGCTGTCGAGGGCGAATGCGGCGGTGGAGGTGGAGGTTAGCGGCGGAGTGAAGATGGGAGGTAAACGCGGTAGAAGGTGGTTTGAGGGTAGTCAAGCAGTCGGTGGACGAGGAGGTGAACAGGGACAAGGAGGCTGAAGGAGACGTCAGGGTTAATGGTGGGGCGTAGTCGGAGTTCTGATGGGGGATGAGGGATGCAGGGACGCGGGAAACCAGCCAAGAAGGGTATGAGGAGATAGTGGCACCGATGGCGTCGAAGTAGCGGAAGTAGGGATGTGGCAGAGGGTCAAAATATGGCGGGAAGTGTGGGTTGTGGCGGGAGAGACAGCGTGGCAGAGACTGTAGGTCGGTGAAGCCAGTAAGGTGGCGGGGCGGAGGGAAGTCGGAATGGCGACCTGGCGAATACGCGGGGTGGCTAGGAAGCGGGGAATGAAAGCGGCAGCAGGCGGAGACTGTAGGGCGGCAAAGGTAGTAAGGAGGCAGGGCGGCAGGAGGGGGAGGGAAGGCGGAATGGCAAACTGGCGAATAGGCGGGGGTGGCCAGGTGGCGGGGAATGAAGGTGGTGGCGGGCAGAGGCGGCGAAGGCGGAAGGTCGACGGAGGCGAGGGAGCAGGGTGGCGAGGAGACGGAGGTTGGGCGACGGCGGCGGGAACTGAGGCGGTAGAAGCCTGGCTCTGACGGCCTTCCGCCTGCGGAACTCGTTTTCTTTGGGACCTTCCTGGACGAGCCCCGGCCGCATCGCCCGCACCCCAGAGCGCGGACCGCTTCTGCCCGTCGCCACCGCCAGCACCTTTTGCAGGGCGCAGACATTTTAATTGAATTCCGTTTCCTGCCGTCGTGTTGCTCCGCCAACTCTGGACGGAGGAGGCGCAAAAACGCCCACCCGCCCGCGCGAACACGGGGCCCGGGGCGGGCGCAGACCACGAGCGCGCGCGGGGGCGCGTTGGAGACGAGGCAGGAATCGGGGCGGCGCGGGGGAGCAGGCAACGCAGGGGGAGGGGAGAGGCTAACCAGCGACAGACCGAGCCTCAACGTAGAAACCATGGCAGGAGTAAAAACTAACCATAAGCTAGCGCAAACAATGCCGCAGGTCATGGTTAGAGAGACTGTACAAAAGAGACCATGTAACTGAATTAGACGATTGTATTAATATACGTAAACAAGACACCATATGATAGGTCTGCCGAAATAATAGAATTATATGTGGTTTTGTTTGACTAACGAGGTTTGCAATGCCGAAATCCTTAAACTGGTGGCAGGCGTAATTTACGAGGTAAAACTGGTAATGGGAATGAATTTGAATGTGATAATGGTAACAGTGGGTAAGAAATGGTAAATTGGGTTTGTAATTTGTGAGAAACTAGTTTTTATGAAAATGGAAGGGGAAGCAAACAACGTTGATTTACTCGTATGATAGTTGGATTCTGCGGGGCGCAGACATTTTTGAAAGCGAAAGAAGAGCAGGCTGGTGTCATGTGGACGGGAATGGGAATATAGTAGAATGGTGATAAACAAATTAACGAATAAGAAAATTGACAAGGAAAAAGAGGTCTTCGGAAAAAGTGGGATCCCACAAGAGTGGCAGCTGAATCTTCACCACCGCAATGCTGAACAGTGAGAGACGGTGTAGGTACTCGCGGCGAGAGCTTGACTGAGCAGAACAGGGGAGTGTGCGCTCACAGAAGTCATTTGGCGTCGGGCAGTGATGGGGGAAGGTGGCCGCGGAGGGCGGAGGGTGGAGGGAGGAGGGCACAGGGTGGAGGGCAGAGGGCGGAGGGCACCAGGCGGAGGGCGGCAGGCAGTGGGTGGCAGGCGGCGAGCGTCAGACGGCGGGCGGCGGTTGGCGAGCGGAGGGCGGTGGCGAAGGGCGGAGGGCGAAGGGCGGAGGGCGGAAGGGCGGAGGACGGCGGGCGGAGGACGGCGGGCGGAGGACGGCGGGCGGAGGACGGCGGGCGGAGGACGGCGGGCGGAGGACGGCGGGCGGAGGACGGCGGGCGGAGGACGGCGGGCGGAGGACGGCGGGCGGGCGGCGGGCGGGCGGACGGCGGCGGGCGGCGGGGCGGCGGGCGGCGGGGCGGCGGGCGGCGGCGGCGGGCGGCGGGCGGGCGGCGGGCGGGGGGGGCGGGCGGAGCGGCGGCGGGCGGCGGGCGGCGGGCGGCGGGCGGCGGGCGGCGGGCGGCGGGCGGCGGGCGGCGGGCGGCGGGCGGCGGGCGGCGGGCGGCGGGCGGTTGGCAGTCAGCGGCTGACAGCAAATGCAGGCTGCACTGCGCCAGAGCAGCTTTCCGGACTTGAAAGAAGCACCGCTTCCGCTGTCTGAGAAGGCCTCCAAGTGCCCACTTTTGTAGTTCCCGTCTTACAGGCTTCTGCTTCGCTGTCGCTTTTTGCCTTCCTCGCAGGGTCTTCTTTCTACTCGCCATTCTGACTTTTCTCGGTCCGTACTGCATTTCTTCGCAAAGTAAATAATTCATTTTGGGGTCAACACAACTTTGCATTCGTGAACAATAAAATTAACTTCTAATCAGATTAATATTTGGGGCAAGGAAACGTATTCCTTACTTTACACGCCGGGGTTTCCATGGGTTGTTGCGTCTCTGTTTGTCGTCGGTTCAAATTTCAACGTAGACTTCTCAACGTTTTACTTCATTGTTATTGTAACATTTACTGAGATGAGTTATTCTCACTAGTTTATCGGATTTCAAATATTGTCAGTCAGTAGCTTTACGCACTTAAAGCTAAACAGAATTTTGAAATAAAAATAAAAACAATTAACAAAGTTATTAATAATTTCTAAAATTTAGATTTACCAACTTTTGAAATACACATTCTCTCATACTATGTTACATTGACCATTTACTTTCAATGTTTTATGTATGTTTTAACGGAAAGAAACTATATCTTTTCGACATGTGTTGCATTCAATATAGTTGATGTTTCACATCCAAAACTGTCAGATTCAGCAGCGCCATCGAGTTCATATGAATAGATTAACTAGATGCCCCCGGCGCAGTTCCGCCGTGCAAAAAGAGTTATGTATATTCTGCAACCGCACTAGCGAATGCTATTTTTCTTTTATTTTTGCCCAGGGCACAGCAGCAATGCAGCACATTTATCTGTCCCCGCCGCTCACTGGCTGTCCGCAAACTATCGTCCCTTGCCAATTCAAACTGTTCGAAATAAAACACAGACACTGCTCTTCAGAAATTATAAATGCGGTCAGTCTTCCTAATGTTGCATGGCACTGCTAAGGAAAATACGCAAACTCTACTTGAGTTCTATTTCATACTGCTCTGTAATTAAAAGTTGTATTGAGCTGCACGGTTGAAATTAATGGAACAACTGTATTACCATATACGCCTGTACCACATTTACGTTCAAATAAAGCACGAAAATTAAAAGGGTAGATATGTTTTAGATAATATTTTATTTGACCCGAATATAAAACTGATCTTCTCCTTTTATATTCTCCGTTTGTCCAAAATTGTTTATCTGAAATTGTTTGTCAAATGTAAGCCCGAAAATCGTGTTTAACGTGCGCCACGACAAAGAACTTGACATCATGAAAAATATAAATTTACAGTAGAAAATACTTCACTGATCTCCAAAATAGTAAGTTGTAGAAGTACAGTGACGTTTGATACTCATTATTGAAGTACTAGAACTAATAAATTCCAACAATGTCGAAAAACAAATCAAAAGTATATACTACATTTGTAGATCTAGAGATCCGAGATAAAGAGACAAAGCATCGATTTGTAATATGAGTATAAATTCAGCTACTCCAAATCATTATCTCGCATCAAATATTTCGTAGCACAACCGCCGCTAACCTGAGTCTAAGAACAGTATGCGAGTTCACCAGTCATTCCTCTGATTGTAATTTGCGAGAAACAAGCCTGAATGTAACTTGTTTATATCTTTCTAAATGTGTATGCTTAGTTAATATTAAATGTTTTATTATAATTGGGATTTTTTAACAACAGGGTCGAATCTCTTTCTTCATAAGAAAACGGATCTGTTACCCAGTGATTTTTGTTTATTTCCACACTGGCCACACACGTTTCGTGAAAAGAGTTCTACTTAGTGAAATAGCTAAGAAAACGTATTCAAAAATTGATACTAATATGTGAAAGTGTGATATGCGAGTATATAACGTTAATTTGTGTGAGGGAAAGGGACCTTAAAGAATTTCTTTATTCCAAAAGTAATTGTGGCCAACATTTTTTTTTACTCCCATAGTAATTGTGAACCGAGCGAAGTAGCTCATAGCGCAGCGGGCTGACTTACCATTCGGGAGGCCCGGGTTCAATCCCCGTGCCAGCCCTACTGATCGGCGGTTTCGCGGTTTCCCTTGGTCATCCAGGCGAATACTGGGACGGTATCTACTGAAAGGTCACGACCGCGAAACCAGCGCCGCTAGCTGAAATCGTTAACTACATGAAGTCACGAAGGCGAATTCGAGACTACACGTATTCCTGGCTGGGTGACCGATCACGAATTCCAGGATCTATCGGCGTGGAGGTCAATTTACCTTTACGAGACTAATTTTTTCCGAAAGTCTGAATTAGAATTTGAATTGCTAAATCATGTCACATTGTTGTGTACCAAAGTAAATGATTTGTTGTAATTTAGAAGGAAGTATGAAATCACTGCATCGTTAAAGAAAACATTATTCAATTGTAGTTAAAAATGACCATTCAGGAAAAAAGAATAAAACAAGTTTGTGCCAAATTGTGATACTGTATGACGTCACTATCTATTCGCGACACCAATAATACTGCGAGTGAAGTGTGATTACGAACAATAGCACCACAATGTCAGTGAATGTTATAGAGCTCTTCACCAGTTGAAATACTACCCGTTTTGTATTCACTTATCGAAATAACACGTTAACTGGACGTTGTTATCTCACGCACATGTGGCCCCGGTATAGCTGGGCTATGAGAGCTAGTTAGCTATAAAATCAGTACTAAAAACTGTACAGCATTACTCAGTTTACGCAGAAAGCAGTTTTATAACGGCAACATTCAAGAAATCCATAACTTTTCACGCGAACATCGTGAGAGCGAAGTGGTCTTGAATGTAGTAGAGCTATACAATATCCAAGACCTGATTTAACAGGTGTTCCTCAACAAGGTGTCAACACGTGACAAAACATATTAAAGGGAATCTTTCAAAAATTACACAATAACCCACTTTACGTTGCGACAGGCTAGCCTGTTGGCGGGCGCAGAAGCTTGGGACATGATCCTAAGTACACCGTACAGTAAGGCTGTGGTTTCGAACAGCGCGGAAGGCATGGATGTTTTGAGCTGAGATTGTGGCACAGAGAGCATTCCCTTTGTACCACCCTTCAATCCTCATTTCCTGGATTACCCCGAAATATTAATAACTACTGTTCTATTCCACGGGTGTACGGACGGCGCTATCGGAACCTGATCCCTATTCTGTAGAAATGTGCAAGCACTGAGATGGTTTCGCGAGCTATCTCGACCATCACGAAAGTTCAACTGGAGATGATCCTAAGGGCTACCTTGGAGGTAAGGCTTGGGAGTAGACGGGGCGCCCTGGGCTTGGGTTGACCCAGCTGAGAGTTGTTGGTCGCCGAGAAAGCCTGGAAGGCGTCCCTAGATGACAGCCGAGTAAGAGGTCGGGGAAAACCTTAATACTTTCAGCTCCGTTATTGTATATTTGAGACAATTAATAACTTGATTTATGAAATTTCCAGAATCGTTAGAAATAGTCAAAGCATTATTTCGTGTCTTACCGGGACAAATTCAGTTTAATTGTTGTTGTCGAAATCACCCCCTAACAATAATTATTAATTTGGGGACTAGTTATGTAATTCGCAACCGACTTTATGCTTGTATTTCTATGTTATCTTTCCACTGTCATTTTCACGCCATGTGATATTTTTCATTTAACAAGTAGCAAAACGATTTTTGTCTCCTGCCCCTTTTTCATTCTATAAAACTCGTGTAGGTAGGTCCTCTCTCTCTCTCTCTCTCTCTCTCTCTCTCTCTCTCCTTCTCTCTCTCTCTCTCACCCTTTCCTTCTCTCTCTCTCTCTCACCCTTTCCTTCTCTCTCTCTCTCACCCTTTCCTTCTCTCTCTCTCTCTCACCCTTTCCTTCTCTCTCTCTCTCACCCTTTCCTTCTCTCTCTCTCTCACCCTTTCCTTCTCTCTCTCTCTCACCCTTTCCTTCTCTCTTTTTCTCTTTCTCTCTCTTTCTATCTCTCTTTCTCTCTCTCTTTTTTCTCTCTCTTTCTCTCTTTTTTCTCTCTCTCTTTTCTCTCTCTCTCTCTCTCTCTCTCTCTCTCTCTCTCTCTCTCTCTCTCTCTCTCTCTCTCTCTCTCTCTCTCACTTCCCCCTATCTCTTTCCCTCTCTCCTGTTCCTTCTCTCTCTTTCCCTCTTTCCTGTTCCTTCTCTCTCTTTCCCTCTCTCCTGTTCCTTCTCTCTCTTTCCCTCTCTCCTGTTCCTTCTCTCTCTTTCCCTCTCTCCTGTTCCTTCTCTCTCTTTCCCTCTCTTCCTCTCTTTCTCCGCTTTTCTCTCTTTTCCGTCTTCTTCTCTCTTCTCCGTTCCTTCTCTCTCTCTTTCTCCGTTCCTTCTCTCTCTTTCTCCGTTCCTTCTCTCTTCTCTCCTCAGTTCCTTCTTTCTCCATTCCTTCTCTTTCTCTCCTTCATGTTCCTTCTCTCTCTTTTCTCTGAAGTTCCTTT
The DNA here is from genome assembly GCA_011170035.1 of Teleogryllus occipitalis. Classification (NCBI taxonomy): domain Eukaryota; kingdom Metazoa; phylum Arthropoda; class Insecta; order Orthoptera; family Gryllidae; genus Teleogryllus; species Teleogryllus occipitalis. The sequence continues at coordinate 126,057 of BLKR01002481.1, forward strand.
CTCTTCTCTCCGTCTTTCTCTTTCTCCATGGCCCTTCTCTTTCTCTCCAGTTCCTTCTCTTTCTCTCCTGTTCCTTCTCTCTCTCTTCTCCGTTCCTTCTCTCTCTTTCCTTGTTCCTTCCTCCTCTCTCTCACCCTTCTCTCTCCTCTCTCTCACCCTTTCCTCCTCTCTCTCCTTTCCTCCTCTCTCTCTCTCTCACGCACAACTCTGTGTGTGTGTGTGTGTGTGTGTGTGTGTGTGTGTGTGTGTGTGTGTGCGTGTGCGTGTACGCGCGCGAGCATATTCAACCAAAGAGACATCACGATGAAAACATATTTGTCAGGAACCACCACAGAAATTATTGCATCACCGAAATCTCGATCTCGAATTTGGGGACAGATTTTCGGCACACAACATGTAGTTAAGGCAAAGCATAAAACGGTACATAACTGACTAAGTTGTGTATTGCACTCGTTCACATCCGCATCATATCTGCCTGCCCTTGCTTCCGCGACTGAGGCGTGAGCGAAGGTCGTGTGGCCATCCGGAAACGCCAGCACACACGCGCGCCACTGTGCGCGAGCGCGCGCCTCCGCGCCCGCTCTCGGCGAGGGTGTCGGCGACGGCGGCGGCGGCGGCGGCGGCGCGCGAGCGGCACGTGACGGGCGCAGCACACGAGCCTCCCTCGCCACCACCGCCGCCGCCCTCGCCCCCGCCGCCCCGCCCCGCGCCCGCCCCGCCGCCTAGAGGGGAGCGCCGCTGGTGGATCAATACGCAAGCGGCGAGAGCCAGGCGCGCCGAGAGTGGCGGAGGCGATGGGCGACGCGTAGCCGAGGAGACGGGTGGTAATGGGAGAGCTGATGGCAGCGACTGTGTAGGAGGGGCTGTGATGGTGGAAGAAGAAACTACGTATATACAGATCTAGTTCGGGCAACGAACGATGTGGTGGATACAATGATAGTACTCGAACTTAGGGGTGGAAGTGATTCGTAGAGGAATGAAGATCTTAGCGGGGGGAGAGGTGATGTTGGCAACGGTGAGAGCACGTTGGAAAGGAAGGGGTGATTGACGATGCTAATTATTGGTGGTGAAAGTTGTGGCGGTTGTCATAGAATTTTATTGATGTTGGTGACGAAAGCGACTGTAGTGACGACAGGAATTGTTAAAACAATCGCGACTTTAGTGGCGACAGCGACAGCGGCTGTGGTGACGAAAGCGTCTCTACTTATGGTATGACGAAAGTAATAGTAATTATGGTACTACAGCAAGAAATATAAATTTCGGTAATAGGGCGGGGCGGGATAAAAATGAAATGGTGTTGGTTGTTGTGGCGGTGGTGATGGTCCTTGGCATGGAGTGACTGTATTTTTGATTGATTTTTTCGTGTTCCTGGGCGCGTCAACTGATTTGGTTATTAGTCCCGTTAGTGTAGTACATGTTTTTTCTCTGGAGATGGCGGTGATCTTCCCCCGCTGAATGCCGAGATCCGGCGCCGACCTACCGTCGGCTAGTTTGTCCCTAACCAGGACTCTCCCACCACCGGGGCCAAGCTTTAAGCTCCCATCCGGTCTCCCGGAATATGTGGTAGTGTAGTGCATGCTAGTGTAAGTGTGTGTGTGTGTGTGTGTGTGTGTGTGTGTGTGTGTGTGTGTGTGTGTGTGTGTGTAAGGGGAGACGATAGGACAAGCAACAGGAAGGAAAGATCGCGCACGGTCCGTGGCCCGTTTGTTACGGTATATCCGATCAACACCGGCATTCGCCTGGTGTTGATCAGAGAAACACGGAAAACTACCGATCAGAGCAGCCGGCCGCTAGAATTCTCCTCCAGACAGCGACTGAAGTTGACCTAGCTGAAATGCTAGTGTCGAAAATCCTGCTGCTATCAGGACTTGAACCTAGGACCTCCCGGTCAGAGGCGCTGCAGGAACATCAGTTGATGCACTGAGATACCGTTCCCGGTGAGTGACTGGAACTCTAGTGCTGATTGTAAGAAAGAGGTAAATGTTACCACGCAACTGTTACCAACCGCACATCAGAATCTGTCAGTCGGTGGGAATGGATGAAGGACGCAGAGGAGGAGCCTAAGATTCTCGGATGGAGGGAGGGAGCCGCGAGAAAGTAGACGACCAACAGCCTCATGGAGTCTACTCGCTGTATGAAGGCACTACGCTTTTCCTCTCCCTCCTTCTTATGTCATCGCATTTCCTGTTTCTATGCCTGCAACTTTAATCCTCTCAGATATTCTTTTTCTTTTTTTCTCGTTAGTGGTTTGCCATTACATGTTCAAAGTTCCACCCCTCTTCAATTCACTCTTTCATTATAAGTTATACATCCTCGTGATGACTGATGAGCCGTCCGTCTGCATCATGTTTCGTCAAGTTTCAAGCTATTTTTTTAGTTGCTTATAGTTAGAGACGCAAGATTATTCATATTAAGTAGCACTCCCTGATGTATCATTTTCCCCTTCTTGCAACACTTGAGCCGGATTTGTTACTAAGTTTCTTTTTTGGTTATTTTAAAATAATTATTTGGTACTCTTAGTTTTGTGAAGTACGTAATATTTCTATTGCGTCAGGTTTCGAAAATCAAGGAACAAAGTGATGAATAGCATTTCAATCTTTGCTGGCTTCTCAATACATGGGCGAAATATGTATTAAATCACCCTAAACTCTGATCTTCAATGGTGAGATTTCGAATTTATTAGTAAACAAAATGTAAGAATCCAAGTTAAATTTGCTGCAAGAGCATTCAGATATCACTTGAAATGGGAATATTAACAAAAGAAACGTTAAAATGAATACTGCGAAACTGCTAGCCGAAAAAGAAGTACAAGGACAGGTAACTGAATTCAATAATACAATATTTTAATAATATTTGTCAGCATTATTTGAAAGGCGTTCCTTCTACTTTCACTGTTGCCATATATACACGGAGCAAACTTGTATTAATTTATTCAAAATCATAATAACGAAATACAAAATCCCACAATATTACAATTAATGTAGTACCTATTTTGAATATTCACGCCCTATAACTTTCGAAGTCAAATGAAATTAACACACTATACACAACAAAACAGTACTAAAAGCCACAACTAATTATAAAAATAGATAATCGAAATGGTGAACTCTGGTGAAACGTATGTGCTTATAGACATAGAAACGTTAACTTAAAATCACTAGATTAAATTCATTTGTACCACATAATACCTGTATTAATAATCGCGTGTGCATACTCATATTTTAAAACATCGGATGTATGTTTCAATACGCATTTATACACATAAAAGTCGAGCACTTGCATGAAACATGTTTAATTCATATATCACGAACCAACATCGCATTAATGGACGAATAACATACATCAAAACATACCATAAAAGACACACAGACATGAAGTATCCAGAAGGCACATTTTTACGACACCCGAAAACAGGCAACGCGCTCCCCTGGTAGCAGATGGAATCGCGCTAAAAATAACGGGATTTTTTTTCAAAACGAGTAAACAGGCGACTTCGCAGAGATCCGAAGTGACAGATAGCATCAGGCTCCATGCAAGGAGGCCAGCACGGCGGAGCGCGTGCCAGGCGGAGCGGCGCAGCGCTCGGGAGGGCGCGGGGTGGGCGCGGGGTGGGCGCGGGGTGGGCGCGGGGTGGGCGCGGGGTGGGCGCGGGGTGGGCGCGGGGTGGGCGCGGGGTGGGCGCGGGGTGGGCGCGGGGAGGGGGGAGGGGGCGGGGGGAGGGCGCGGCGCGGGGCGCGGGCGGGAGCGGCGGGCGGGGCGGCGGCGCGGGACGGCGCGGCGGCGCGGGGCGCGGGGCGGCGCGGGGCGGCGCGGGGCGGCGCGGGCGCGGCGCGGGGCGGCGCGGGGCGGCGCGGGGCGGCGCGGGGCGGGCGTGGGCACGAGCGAGGCGTCGGGGGGTGGGCGAGGTGAGGGGTGGCAGGGGAGGGGGATCAGAGGCGCGAGGGAGAAGAACGGCGCCGCGGAGAAGGCAAAAATCGAATCACGCACACGCGCCCTTCCTCGCGGGGAAGACCCTGTCCCCCGCCCACGCCGCTCGCGCCATTGAAGCCACTCACTCGCCCCCTCCCGCCTCTCGAGAATCGGTGCTCGTCACGGACCCGGCGGGTTCTTAGCCAGGGTGCCACTCGAGACCAGGGCCCATCAACTCCAGGAATCAAGAACAAAAATACAGGGTGCAAGTAGAGGGGGGGGGTGATGACACCCGGTTTGGCTTTGCGTAACGTTCGCTAACTTTTGCACGATAAGATTTGACGCATTTGTGAGAACTACTATATACATGGGAACCGTGTATTTATAATCGTACTACATAGTGCATGAAAAATCGTAGCTCTATAAAGAGCAAATAAACGATACATTCCACTGAGCGCCGAGCCCACTCCTCAGCACTATCTCAGCGTTCGTAGCTGCATCGTCTAGTAGCTAGCTCGACTTTTAGTTCATGCAAGAGAGTGCAAGGGTAGAAAAAGTCAGTAGTCACCGAATTACACTGGTGTTGAAAGGTTTTGCTCAAAACTTTGCCGTCCTCTTTATGGGGCTCATTCGTCATCGTTTGGCTTTGCTCCTTTCACTTTATATCCCGCGATTTCGCGATTATGTTGTTTCTTTATCGCATGGAACATCACGGTCCAGCCCTCCCCATTGATCGAGTCGCCCCACCCCTTAACTGCCTTTACAACGAGCAATGCTGATGCTAATCGCCCCTAACCATTCAGAGACCTGAAACTCATTAAGAAAGCAACCCTGGTGTCACTAAACAGGTCACCAACTTCGTCATGTTTTTGGTTTTCAATTGTTCACTTCCATTCATCATTGCGGTATTTAATTATTATTATTATTATTATTATTATTATTATTATCATTATTATTATTATCAGTAGCAGCAGCTTAATAGCAGTCGCAGCAACTTGCCGAATAACACTGCAAGAGGTTCGAAGATTTTGGACTCCCATATTTCGATATTTTTATTTAACATCTTGCCTCCCCTCACTTTGTCTTCTGACTAGGTCAATCCCCTCGTTGCAGTTCTCCTCATCCTTGCCTCCGCAATTTGCAACATTGGAACAATTCGTCTCCTTCGCGGCCTGAGAATTGGTGCCCACCACGGCTCTGACACCATCCACTCGGATTAGAGAACGAAGAGTGAAAAATATTGAAATTGAGAAGTGTGTTAAAGTTCGGTTTTATAATTAAAATAATGACAGGGAACAGTGATATTACGACAGTATAACTCGAGTAAACAGTGTGACGTTCAATACAGCAAGATAAAAAACGTTTCACAATTTTTTAAATCCCTGCAGCTGAAGTACTCATTTATCTAGTAGTTTATATTCCAGGTCCATATATCCAATTCTTAAAAACCTCTGGAAAATCGAAAACGTAGTTGTAGTGGTTTTGTACAGAAGTTTCAGGTCAAAGTAGACGTAATTACATTAACACTGAAGTTAGGCTTATGTATGAAGTTCCTCACACGTTCAAGAGGAATATTGTGTACTTTCCATTACGGATGCATTGCATGTCTGTTCCTGTCTGAGTGCTCTACTTTCGAGGTCAAGTTTCCATCAACAGAAGTGCGAAACGTGCGTGGAGGAACCACGGGAAAATGAGAAGACCTAACAAGTGCTCCCTTCTGACAAGAATAAGGCGAGATACCGACGACTAATGAGAAAAAAGAAGCGCAGGAACAAAGTGCACGAACACATTGTTCTCACGATCTTCGTGGAGATAATAAAACCGAGGGTTTGTTCTTATAAGCTTCCACTATTTTTCTTTTTAATGCAACTTATCTTACCCAACGTCGTGTCTGCAAGTTTTCATACAAATTTAGTTGATGTCGTGCGCTAACCGTGAGAAAAGATAAACTGCATATTTAAGAACATAGTTGGAAAGTGCATGGCGCCTGATATTAACCAGAAGTTGAAACACGTTTCAGGAGGAGCAGAGTAGACCCGGCTGTGTTGACAAAACTGAGTACTCTTAACTCGTGGACTCAGCTTCAGAAAAATCTCAATTATTTTTTTTTTTACATATTGTTATAAACCATTATTAAATACCATTCACCACACATGAATAAGTAGGCATTTCATGAGATTGTTCATGCAGAAAATACACCATAACTACATTTTAAAGAGAAATTTTGTCATTAAGGTACGTAGTATGTATTTTATAATTTTATTTTTGATGCGATTCAAATCGGGCATACCCTTTGATTTGTTCCAATGATTTTTCCAGAGCTCTTATTGATACAGTTACGTACATTTCGATAATACTCTGTTTCTCGAACCTATTCACATCCTATCTTCATTTTATTCAATAAAAATGTGCACGCATTTATCAAGAAGCCCACTAACCTTCCAAACAGTATTAAACCAGTATATGAACCAAAAAAGATATGTATAAAAAAAGATGGTTCTGAACCCTCACATAATCGACGAACTGCAATTCATA
>BLKR01002481.1:135000-192500 GCA_011170035.1 Teleogryllus occipitalis
AAAACCCTCAAGGAAGCATTAAGAAACAAAAACTGAAATGTGATGGAACAAATTAAAAGTAGACTAATTTAAAAACTTAATAACATAACAAAGAAGCATAAAATGCAAACTTCCAAATTTCATTACAAGTTCAATATAGTATTACTGCAACATTGCAAGTGAGAATACTGCCGACTAACATATTCTATTGTCTTAGAAACTGTGTGTCTCATCCAACCCCATCTCTCGCAAACGAAAGAGCTCTAAAACGAACGGCGGGAAAATAAATTCTGGGAACTCGCTAGCGACCGCTTAGCTACATTAATTTCCACTGCTTTCTTACTGCCGCAAAGTTCAAAAGTAAACACGAAGACATTATAGCGAGTCCGTGCGTTTCTAAGCTCCCCAAACATATGAACCGACGCTCTCGCAGTGCCTACGCATAGCACGGGTATGGGGATGGGCGGCAGACTCCCCTTCGCCCTCTCCGCCCCACCCCCACCCCGCGCCCGTGAGGCCCTTGGCCGAGATCCCTGGCGCCGCCACCGCCGCCGCCGCTTCGCCTTCTCCAAACACAGCTTCGCCGCTGCGGCCGCCGAGAGGAGACGCCGGAGGGCCGAGGAGACGGCGCTCCGGCCGGCCCCCGGTGGGGGAGGGGGAGGAGGTGCTAGAGAGTGGAGAGGAAAGACAATTCTCGAAGGGAACAGGAGAAGAATAATGAGCAGACTGGGAAACGGACGAGCAGAGGAAGGGGGAGGAAAAACGAAGAATGAGGAAGCAGGGCGAGGAAAACAGAAGTAGGAGGAAAAGAGAAAGAAAGAAAAATAGGGAGTAGAGAGGAAACAGAAGAGAAGAAATAAGGAAAGGAACGAAGATGAAGGAGAAGAGAAATAAAGAGAAGGATAGGACGAAAAGGAGGAAAAAAACTTCAGGAAAGACCCATTAGATTTCGAAAATAGGAAGGAAGCAAGTCCACTCAATGAAAGTAATGAAGCTATGAAAGAATTCACAGAAAACGAGATACAGTTCGGTGTTGGATAAGCAAGAAAAGAATACAGATGGGAAAACGTAGAATACGGAATGAACGAGCAAAAACCGAAGATCTGGAAACTGCAACAGAGTGTAAAGTAAAAAGAAAATAAATTCGAAGAGAAATAACATGCAAGAAAGAACGATTACAAAATGTTCAATTCAAAAACGCAAACTGAAAACGACGCGACTACTAGACCTAGAACGGAGCGGATAACACGATGGAAACAGACTCTATGAGGGACCTAGAACACATACAATGTGACCGAAGACAGAAAGGGAAACCATAGTCGGAAAACGTGAACGACTCAAAAGAGGCAGACAGGAAAGGCGTAGCGCGAGAAGAAAGATCCCCATCGGCGTCGGAGAACGCACCAGCGGGCGAGCGCGGACGGAGCCGGAGAGCGGTGCGGGGGGGGGAGTGGAGAGAGGAGGGGAATGAGGGGAATCCCCGGGGCCGCAGGCACGCTCTAAGCCGCTAAGTTACTGCGCGCAGCGAGCCCGCTCCTCCTTGGCCGTCCCTCCGCAGGGTCTCTGCCTTGGCGCTTCCCCCGCGGACGGGCGCCGAACACCACCCCTCCCCCACCCTATTGCACCCCGCCCACCAGGTTGCTACGACAACGCGACGACCGCGCGCGGCGCCCGGTTCCCCTTCCACCGGCTCGGCCGCCCGCCCGCCCGCCCGCCCGCCCGCCGGCGACCGCCCCCCGAAGCCGGAGAAATGAAACGGAAGAATTGGTTCCTCTCTCGACGCACCAGAAAAAAAAACACATACAAAAACCCGGCGTCGCCGCCGGCGCCACCCCCGCTTCGCCAACGCTTTTACCGTCGTCGACGCTGCCACTCCTATCCCCAATCCTGCCCAATGTCGTGCGACCGGCGTCGCGCCGTCGCCTTCTGTCTCTGGACCAGGGACCACTCACTCCTCTCGCCTGCTTCGCCACTCGGGAAGCAGGTCGGGGCGCCGCGACACACACACGCTTCCCCCCCCCCCCATCTGCGCCGTATCCTGCTACCACACCTTGTTCAGTCTGTTTCGCGATTTACGAATTCCGGATTTTGCCTCTATCCTCTCACATTGGGTTTCGACTAATCAAATCAATTTGATTATCAAGTCTATCCACCAATTTTACTATATCAGTCGCCTCAATGACACATAGCCAAAAATATTCTACTCTGAAAAGTTAAAATTACATTTTTAGTGAATTACTTTCGTGGCGAAGTGATTCTTAAGTTTCCAAAAAATTGTATTAGGAAGGGGCAGCTTTATCATGTAGGCAAGGGAATAATCAGTTTCGTAATAAAGTATAGAACTGAGCATTATTCCTATTTTCTGAGTGCATGAACGCAAATTAGTAAAGGGAAATTTGTATGATAACGATACACGCACATTAATGGGAAGTCAAGGAGAAAACAATACGACCGACTCAGGCTGAAGAAAAATAAAGTGAAATAGGCTTAGATGTTTTTAGACGAAATAGTGATTTCAGAACAAGGGAGAAGTTTTAGAATGAAGGCAAACCCACAGGCAGATTAGGAGAAAAGGAGAACACGGCAACGAACAGAATGAGGAGATAAGAAGGATGGACAGAACCAATGGGAAAGGAAGACGGACAGACAAGCAGGACGGGAATGGAGTTCTGCGAATGAGCGGAGGGCATTGACGGGGAGAACGGACAGATACACAGAACAGAGTTACTACTGAGAAGGAACACGCTGACGGAGGACGGAAGAAAGGACAGAGAAAAAGAACGAACGGGGCAGAAAACGAGGGAGAGGCATGCAGAACGGGTCTGTCCCGGGGGGGGGGGGTGCACGGCCCAGAACGGGCGTACGCCGAGGACGGAAGGCCGGACGGGACGGGCTGACGGCTGGAGAGCCCTCGCTCGGGGAAATCTGGAGCGGCCGAGAGCGGCAAAGCGAAAAAGAAACGCGCCTCCTTTGAAGTCGCGCGTTAATTGGAGGACGTCTGGTGGGCGCAGCGCGAAGTGTTAATTATTCCGGAGAATCCCTCCGCTGCCTCTTCTTCCATCGCCCGCAAAATTTTCAATTTCGCATTCACCGCCGCGCCGCGCCGCGCCGCGCCGGCGCCCGCCGCCGAGACGCCGAAAGCGGCGCGCGCGGGCAAGAAAAGCGAGGGCTGCGGCAAAGGACGCAGTTGTGGAGGGGCGAATAAAAACGGAAGCTCCAGTGGCTGTGAAAGAAGTCGATTTCATCGTTCATTGCCAAAAGAAGAACTGAGAAATAGGAAAAGAAACATTATACGCTTAAAAGTGCACATTAAGACCAGCAAAATGAGACAAATATGAAATTTACCCTCATTAAGGATTTCGTTTCTTTGCCTTGAATATGTGAAGCGAATGTTACTTTCGTTTCAAAGCAACGCGTTAACAAACATTTCTGGCAATAGCTTTCGCTTTTTTTCATATTCGTGAAAAAAAGGGGGAAATTGTTCTTTATTAAGAGTGGATTAACCCACATGAATATTTAGGTTACACGCGGGAAGAGAAACGCGATACAAAAAACTGAATCATAAAACAATTTTGGGCGAAAAACGCATTCACCGCTGCCGTATGACTCCGTGTAAAAGGTGATATTACCGAACGCATTAGCACATATTACAGCAAACACTCCGCCCGTGTTTGCCCCCCGCGCGCTCGTCCGCCCTCCCGCCGTCCTACCTCACGTCGGGTCGCTTCCTCAGCCGAGCCACCTGTGTGGCCGGGGGCAGATATGGAACGAGGGGCGAGCGCCAACGCCGGCGCGCGGGGCGGCGGGGAGGGAATTAAAACAGTCGCGCAATTACATTTGCGCGCGCGCGCGGGCGGGCGGGCTCGTGGCGAGGCGAACCCCGCTCTCTCCCCGCCACAGCTTCTGCGGCCGCGCGGGCGCCGCCGATCCCGCCAACCAATCCCATTATGCGGGGCGCGCGGGGGTGGGGCGGGGGAGGGGGCCGGCGCGGCGGCGAGAGCGGAAACGAGGGCGCAAATGGAGGGTGGGGAGTGAGGGCGAAGGGGTGCGCTCCCGACAGGGTGAGGGCGTCGACGAAGTGGCTGCAGGTGCGGGCAGAGATAGGGTCGGCTGGAGACTAGAGAACGCAGGGGGAGGGGGGGGGGCAGATACGCGTGGTAGAGTTCGGCGGATGTGGTGGGGAATAGGGTAGGAAAAAGGGAAGGCGGATTATTGTGATCGATCTAGTGAACAGGAAACATATGGACTACTCAATAGCACAGCGGCTAAATACTGAATGCGCTGAGTAGATTGTGCATTTAATGCATTGATGTGTCGGAGGCTATATTCGCATCAATTTGTTCTTAAATCCTTTGATACGATGGAAATAGTTACTTACGTAACTAATACGGAACGTGTCTTTGGCATACGAACGTAATGGTTCAGGCCGAAGCGAAGATAGAAGACTAGTCGCGAATTCTAAAAAGTCTATGCCAAAGAAACTTTTCTACAAAGTGCTTACATTGTATTTTTGTGCAATCGCATGGATCATTGCAAGTGTATCCTCGGAACCACTCACAATAAGCAAGACGATAGTCATAATGATTCACGTCACAATCACTACTTTGCGGTATATTTGATTCATATGTCCATGACTAAATTACAGTGCTCATCCCACGGATTGCTACTTTGACGATTGCTTTCCGCGAAGTCATACATTCCAAAGACTAAACAATATAAATGAAAGTAGTGTTTCCACGCATATCTGCTGAAACAATTATTATAATACTACTTCATTAAATTCCAAATGGGTTCCTTCACAAAGGCGAGCACACGACCACGAACGTTTAGAAACAAAGTTTTAAGTTGTGTGCATGCGAGTTCTTTGCAGGAATGGAAAACCAGAAGGAAACTTGCCCCCTAATGCTTAGCCCCAACGAAACCATTTCTCTCTAAATGTCGATGATAACATTCCCCTACTTGACCCTTTCGTCGTCTGTAAACAAAGAAGTCACAGAGCGTTGAAGAACTTTTTCCCCCTCGGCTCCTCAATGATGCTTCGGTTGTTCTACGTTTGTTTTGCGACGGAGGAAAAAGAGGCGAATACACAGCACACGTTCCATTGCCTTTGGGACAAACGTAGCCCCTGAACTCATTTTTTCAACTGCATGTGATATCATATGACATTTACATTGCCAGTTTATCTTTTACGAGTTTTCCCGATCCTCATGCCAACGCTGCCTCCATTCCATAAACATTCCTTTTACCTACGAGCACATGCCCTTTAGGAACACTCAATTGATAAAAAATATCAATTAACTGCAGCCACGTAACGATGTATTACTGTATTTAGCAAAAGTGACTTAATTTGATGTATTGAATTAGTAGACTTAGAAAACTTGTACACAAAAATAGATCATACATTGATAACTGTGATTCAAAAAATGTTCTATATAATGTTATGAATCTTCCTGACACGCACTGTAATGAAATTCGTGCAATCTTGTATGGTTAAATGAATACACATTACTCGCATTTCTAATATAAAATTCACCCCTATAATAAAATTATATTGATAGATAAAATTGCACACTTAGTAAAACTAGTACAATAGTCATAGTTATTCGCAAACAACCCACAAGTGTCTCTACACGAGCAGACGCCTCATTCTCAACGATTTGCAACAAAATCGAGAGGTTTGACTGGTTGATGCGAAAAGGGAAGCTTTTCCCTAATCCCAAAAGCTACCACTTCCGCGCGGAGAAGTCCCGGTTGAGGACTGCACTTACGAGAAGTTTGGCAATGCCGCTACGTTGCCATAGCAACGTTAAGTAGCGTTCCCCCGCCATTTTCACCCGCTGTCGGAATTCGGATGCAAGAGAATTCCACACGCGTATATTCGCTCGCACAGCCGTTTCCTCCTCATTGGCAGCCTTATAACGTGGTTTGAGAAATGCATCGTACCCGATGAAAGGAAATACGTTCTATTCGAAAACAAGACGCACGACGTCGGGAAACATGAAATCAATACAGAAATACTTTTGCAATTTTCAGTTTCCCCCTCCAGATGGAGCAATCGCAGATGGAGTGGATCATCATTAATTCATGGAGTCTGGGTCTGAATGTTGACTTGGGGGGAAAACGATAAACAACTGGACCTTGCGATTTAAACAGCAGGATTTTAAATTTTTCCTTACAGTATACCCCAGAGATACATTTATTTCCAAGAATGTTTTCTGGTAGTACACTCAATAAATATTCACAAATTTATTATGTATTGCCTGAAAAGAAAGAATTTAATAATGTATGCTCCGAGAATTTCGAGATATAACTTACATAATTAAATTCACATTCCTACATTCAGACAAGGATTTATTTCTTAGATCTAACATAAAAATTACGCGCATATCAGAATAGCGGAAATCGGAACTAAACAAATACCCTGAAACATAGTGAACTTTCCAAATCCGAGCTGTTTAAAACATTAATCAGAAGTTCCATGGTAATTCACATCATCCAAGAAAAAAAAACCTTTAGCCCAGAGTACCAGAAAATTCGGCACTTCAAATCAGCCTAATTTCGTTCTACATCGCCTCCCTTGTTCTCCGCCACAATTGGTACAAGATCGAACTCTAAAGGAGTGGAGTCCCGCAAGGCTATTGCAGGCATTAAAACGCGGCGGAGCGCATTAGGCCCCGCATTTGCGTGAATATTTCTCGAGGGAAGCGACACAGCCCTTTAAATTTTATTACGAAAGTTAAAGAGGCCGTAAATTTCGGTAACTTTTGTTTGGAACACTTTATAACTCCATTATAAGCAGAGTCATAGCGCCGGGCCACACCACGCAACTGCGCTAACTCTTGATCCCTGGGAGAGCGCCGGTGACGGCCGAGGTTGCAGCGCTGCTCGCGGGGGTCCACGGAACCCCGGAAGACAACGCTGGACGCGCCCGAGGTCGGCTGACACGTCCGTCTGTACATGTCGACTTCACTCGAGCAGGATTAGTCAGAATCATTAGTCAAGCTCAGGATTAGTCTGAATCATGAGAGATATTTTTGATTTTTTTGTTTTGTTTATAATCTTTGTAAATGTGCGTGATGTTGTGGGAGCACTGTTAACAGCCTGACAATGGCGTTATCACTTAAACGTGCCCTCTCAACACGCGTCCGGTTTCTGAGCAATTTCAGGATTTTGTTCTGAAGAGGAGAGAAGATGCGCGCTGTTGCATCAGCTATTATTGGCAATTGATGTCCACTTCACTCAAACGACGCCCCTGAGAACTTAGATGTACAGATTTTGCTTTAATTTGCAACCTCAAGATCTAGATTCAATGAGGATTGCTTCAAACTTGCGTTACACAAAAAAGGTTCCTTCAGTCTCAATATCACCACTTCAGAGGATGAATTTAGAAAAATACTTTCTAAGTGCAAATTTCGTGTTTCTATATTTTTTTCGGTAGTTTCAGTGGTTACAATGTCCATCTGTTTCTCATTCTGTAGAGATAAAAGGGAGTGGGTCGCAACAGAGCAGCAGACTGAGCTAATGATACTCAGGTGTACAAATGAACAAACTACGAACAAACTACGTCAAACTTCGAAAAATAAATTGGTATAAGCTGAGAAGTAGCCGTGAACATGCAGTTGTATTTGTTTTCTGACCCACGAACACTGGAAACATATGCGCCCATCTACAAGAGCCGCGATTTGATCGTGATTTTTAAGTTTTGTTTACAAAAAACAATGGAATTTATACATAAAAAGTGTAATAATTGTTCTTTTAACCATCGACAAGAATATTCGCAATATTCAACTGCACATCAAAATACAAATAAACACAAGAGAGCTGTACAATAAAATCCTCCGTGGGAGCAGATTTAGTTGACTGAGATTCATATTTAAAACCTAAAATCTTTTCGATATTAATCCCTGGTTGAAAAAGTTTAAAAGATATGCTCCAAGAAAACTAGCTGCGTTCGGCCAAGTAGCTCGGAATTCAGTAAAACTTATGTGAAAACGGAACAAAACAATACAGAATTAACAATGAACGTACAAAATTTGTTATTACATTGCTACATTTTCGACTCGGAATTTTTAAATTACATTTTTATTTCTAATTTCTACATTCTACTCAAGGCCAACAAACATTTAACCTCAATTAGGTGAACCTTTATTGCATTCCATATTGCAGGAAGTGTACCTTGTTTTTCCTTGTTTGTTGTTGACGTGAGTTTCGCCCGTTCCAGTCTTATCATTCTATTCGTAAAAACAGACGACACAGACTTCACGGCAAATGAAGAAAAAACGAGTCCGCCGGGCAGAGAGGGTAGAAAACAAACGCACGCCACGCAACCCAACGACGAGCCAATTAGCGACCTACATCGCGCACTTGGTCGCCCGGCAGGCGGCCGCCCGCGCCTCTCGCACCGACGGGAGTGTGTCGCTGCGCGGCGCGACAGAACGCGACGCGACGCGGTCAGCGCTAACATCAGCGCCCTCTTCCACGAACGGCGGTGGCGGTGGCCACGCGCCTCCCAGGGGGCGCTCGCGCGGTGCCCGACTCGCGGGTTCATGAGGCCTCGCAAGCACGCACGCACGCCTCCCCCCCCACACACACACACCACAAGCGCGCGCACGTATGCACGCACTCTGAAAGCGCGCACGCGCTATCCGCGCGCCTGCCCGTTCGCTCGCTCGCTCTGTGGCAGGCAGAAAGGGCGGGCGAATGGGCGGGCGAATGGGCGGGCGAATGGGCGGGCGAATGGGCGGGCGAATGGGCGGGCGAATGGGCGGGCGAATGGGCGGGCGAATGGTTGGGCGAATGGGCGGGCGAATGGGTGGGCGAATGGGTGGGCGAGTGGGCGGGCGGGCAGGCGGAGAGTGGGAGGGTGGGCGGGCGGGCGGAGGGTGGGCGGGCGGGCGGAGGGGGGGCGGGCGGAGGGGGGGCGGGCGGGCGGGCGAGTGGGCGGCGAGTGGGCGGGCGAGTGGGCGGGCGGGCAGGCGGAGGGTGGGCGGGCGGAGGGTGGGCGCGGAGGGCGGACGGGCGGGCGGAGGGTGGGCGGGCGGGCGGAGGGTGGGCGGGCGGCGGAGGGCGGACGGCGGGCGGAGGGCGGACGGGCGGGCGGAGGGTGGGCGGGCGGGCGGGCGGGCGGAGGGTGGCGGGCGGGCGGGCGGGCGGGCGGGCGGGCGGAGGGCGGCGTGAGGGCGGATGGGCGGGCGGAGGGTGGGCGGGCGGCGAATGGCAGGGCAGCGGAGGGAGGAAGAGAGGGCGAGGGGGCGGGAGATCCGGCGCACACGCACGCAGAGGCGTTTGCACGCGTCGTGACCGCGGCCGGCGCGTCGCCTGGGCGCATTCCCACGCACGCGCCCTGAGCGACGTCGCGTGCGCGGCTCGCGCCCTCACGCTCCACGGCACCGCGGGGACTCAGGACGGCGGCGGCGGCGGCGGCGGCACGGGGGAGTTGCCCGCAGTGGCGAGGGCGCGGGTAGACCAGGTCGGCGAAGATAGCAAGAACGGCAAGGCAAGGGCACAGAGAACCAAGAGAACCGTCAGGGCGGAGGGAACTGACAAGGTGGAGAAGAAGAGAAGAGAACGGAGAAGTCGGGGGAGAAAGAGGGGAAGATTGAGTAAAGGGGAGAGGACGGAGAAAGAGGAGGGGAAGGAGAGGGCGGCGGAGAGGGCGGAAAGACAAAGGCGGCGAGGTCACAGGGTCCAAGGGACAAGGGTCGATGGAGAACGAAATATCGCAACGACGGTGAGAAAGCGGAACCAAAATGGCGGAGGTTGAAATATGTATTTTCTCGTTTCAGAGTACTTTTCTATTTGTACCTAGCAATTTTCACTGAAGACGACAGAATCTGATTGAAAGATTCCATGTATATCTCACGACGTTTTACCAGTGCCACTTATAAAAATGTCAATAATTTTCAATTTAAATAAAATTCGATTCACATTTCAATAATTGAGGTTAAAGAGGAAGAAGATATGTTTACAATGAAGTTTGCAAACTAAGAAAGAACGGGAAAAAGAAGCCCAAGAATAAAAGTAGATGAGCAAATAAAAAGGAACAAGGAAGAAAAATTGTAGCGTTGTTGGGTAGTGGAACGATGAGAACCGGTAGGGATAATCAAATGTTTGCAAAGCCAAGGACCAAGGGTTTGGACAACTGTGCTAGCCAGTACGTTCAAATGAAGACGTTGGTAGGCTACAAAGAACGGTGGTAAACTCTTGAGCAAAAAAAACCTACTCAAATGGACAAATGAGTAGCGGTGTAAGCATTAGCATATTATTGAGAATAATCGTTCTCGTAGAAAAGCAATTATATGCGACGGAGTCGGAAACAATGGTGGCATGCATGAAAGAAAAAGGAATGAAGTAGGTTGGGAACGATGTGGCGATGGAAACAGACGCTGTGGAGGCAGAATTGGTGGCATCGAGGGGGATCAGTCTGCGTGCTGGCTTTTATGCAAAAGGCGGAATTACGCGAGGGTCTCTTATCGCTGCTCTCTTCCCCTCGAAACGAACTCTGCACGTTTCATGCTCGTCAGCAAGTCGACAGCGGAAAAGGCAACCTCCAGGCTGCTTGTAAGCGCATTACTAAGAGGAAACTCGGAGAAAAAAGCATTAGTGCTGATGAAATACAATAGAACGAAAATACGCTCATCTACAAGCAGTCGGCGTTATCAGAGTTCTTTGAAAATTTCCTCTGTGAACGAACATATATTGCAGGAGAAATATTTACAAAACTACAAATTTCTATTCTACTACAAATTCGATCATCAGAGAGGAACATCCGAAGAGAACGTAAATAGGAACACTTCATGCCACTCGATGAGATAGCAGACATTACGTGAAATTATTAGATAAGGCAGCACACATAAGGAGAACTTAAAAATAACTTGGTAGATTTCGTGTAGACCTATTACATTCCTAACATATGCCTAAACATATGCCTGTGCAACAATTAATTTGTGATATATCATAAAAAAAGGGTTACCGAATAAATAAAGGCAAAGATTACGCATGTGATAACAACATGTAAGACAGACAACATAATATGATTTCCCCGAAACACAAGAAAAGGTGCAAGGTGCCCACAGATGCAAATACTACCCACAGTCAACGGTTGCGACTTCAATTCTCGCGGCGTATGTCAATGATTTACTTTTAAAATAAGGCATGGATGGAAATTGCATAATACCATCCACTATCACATATCGCATAATACCATCCACAAATTCATTCAATAATTCATAATAGCTCAGGAAAGCCATTCATTTCGTTGACGAAGGTCTTGATACTTAATCATCAATTTCCTCGCCATGAATATGATACTATTAGCATTACAGTCTCATGATCGATCACCACGAAATGAAGTAGTTATCTAATTTTCTCAAATCATTTATGTAAAAGCATATATTGAAGCGGTTTCATTTTTCACGAGCATTTTGCGTGGAACATTTCATTATTGCTGGAAAAGGACAGAACATCTCTCCCACATTAAAGAAAGCGCAGGGCGAAATGATATTAACACTGACAATCAGAGACGAAGAAGGTAGATATATTAGAGATGGCATAACAGAACTTAATTTTATTTTTTTGTTTTACTTTGTTTTTTGTTCTTTTTGTTATTGTTGTTGTTTTTTGAAATCGAGAATGCAACAAGGAGAGCTTAAGTACGAGAAGTAAGGGGAAGGATAAGAGAACGCGAATACAGAACAAAGATTACAATTCAAAAGCTGAAAAAAAAATAATATAAAGGCACTACCACACTGCTTCACAGTTTTCAAGCAAGTGAACATACGAACATGTACCAAACGCGAAGAACGGCGAAGTGCGGTATGTACAAAACGGAGATCGACGCAGAGGAACCCTGATGAGAAAGAGAGATTTCAAGTAGGGAAAGGGGTCGGAGGAAATACAGGAGGTAGCAGCGCCGAGGAAAGCACTCGCGCGCGGGGGGAGGGGAGGGGCGGGGCAGCGGGATGGCGGGCACGTCCCGCCCGGGGCTGTTGAGCCAGTGGCGGGCGTGCCCGGCGCCCGAAGCAGCCACGGCGGCGCCGGCGCGCCGGGGTCCGAACCCCGCTCACGTAGCGGCGACGTTCGCCCAAAAATTTATCGCGTAATTGGTTTTTACTTTTTTTCTCCCGGCGTCCCGCGCGCCCCGCGCAGCGCTCCGCCCGGGCGCTCTTCGATGCCGTCCGGTGTTTGTTTTGAGTTAAGACCGGGCGCGCGCTCGGCGCGGAGTTCTAATGCGAGTTTAGGACGAGGGGCGCGCAGCGAGCGCGCGCGCGGCCGGGGGACGCTGCCAGCGACGGCGAGGGCGGCGCCGACGCCGGCGCCAGCGGTTCGGATGACGGCAGGGGGCGAGGGATGGAGCACAGGCGGCGCGGGTGGTAACGGTGCTCAAGAGCGCGTGGTGAATTGTGGTTTTACTAGTGGTGGTGGTGGTGGTTGTGGTGATGGTGGTGGTGATGATGATATTGCTTCTGGAGGTGGTAGTAGTGACGGCGATAGGAGAGGAGGTTGCAGTGGTGGTAGAGGCGGCTGCGGTGACGGTGGTGGCGGCGAGGGCGGCGAGGGCGAAGAGGGCGGCGAGGGCGGCGAGGGCGGCGAGGGCGGCGAGGGCGGCGAGGGCGGCGAGGGCGGCGAGGGCGGCGAGGGCGGCGAGGGCGAAGAGGGCGGCGAGGGCGGCGAGGGCGAAGAGGGCGAAGAGGGCGAAGAGGGCGAAGAGGGCGAAGAGGGCGAAGAGGGCGAAGAGGGCGAAGAGGGCGAAGAGGGCGAAGAGGGCGAAGAGGGCGAAGATGGCGAAGATGGCGAAGATGGCGAAGATGGCGAAGGGGGCGAAGGGGGCGAAGGGGGCGAAAGAGGGCGAAAGAAGGGCGAAAGAGGGCGAAGAGGGCGAAAGAAGGGCGAAAGAGGGCAGAGAAGAGAGACGAAGAGGGCAGAAGAGGGCGAAGAAGAAGAGGGCGAAAGAGAGGGGGCGAAGAAGAGGGCGAAGAGGGCGAAGAGGGCGGAGAGGGCGAAGAGGGCGAAGAGGGCGAAGAGGGCGAAGAGGGCGAAGAGGGCGAAGAGGGCGAAGAGGGCGAAGAGGGCGAAGATGGCGAAGATGGCGAAGATGGCGAAGATGGCGAAGGGGGCGAAGGGGGCGAAGGGAATTGAAGAGAGCGAAGGGGGCGAAAGGGGGCAAAAGAGGCGAAGGGGGCAGAAAGGGGCGAAGGGGCGAAGGGGGCGAAGATAGCGAAGGGGCGAAAGATGGCGGGGGCGAAGATGGCGAAGGGGGCGAAGATGGCGAAGGGGCGAAAGATGGCGAAAGGGGGCGAAGGGCGAAAGGGGGCGAAGGGGGCGAAGATGGCGAAGGGGCGAAGATGGCAGAAGGGCAGAAGGGGGCGAAGGGCGAAAGGGGGCGAAGGGGCGAAGGGGGGCGAAGGGGGCGAAGGGCAGAAGGGGGCAGAAGAGACGAAGGGGGCGAAGATGGTGAAGATGGCGAAGATGGCGAAGGGCGAAGATGGTGAAGGGGGCGAAGATGGCGAAGGGGCGAAGATGGCGAAGGGGCGAAGATGGCGAAGGGGGCGAAGATGGCGAAGGGGCGAAGATGGCGAAGGGGGCGAAGAGGGGGCGAAGATGGCGAAGGGGGCGAAGATGGCGAAGGGGGCGAAGATGGCGAAGGGGGCGAAGATGGAGGTGGCGGTGGTGGCGGTGGTGGCGGTGGTGGAGGCGGTGGAGCGGTGGGGGGGGTGGAGGCGGTGGTGGCGGCGGTAGACGCGGTAGAGCGATGGCAGTGATGGCCGCGGCGGTGGCGGTGGTTGTGGTAATGGTACTGGCAGCGATGTAGCAGTGACGACAGTGGTTCCACTGATGGCTGAGAAGGGATGGCATGAGCTGTGGCGGAGACGCCGGCAGAGTTGTTGACGAAGGTTGAAGCGGGGGCGCCGAAGGGAGCAGAGGGTCAGGAACGTAGATGGCGCGATGGAAGCAGCGGCTGGCGCGGGGGTCGGGGGCGCTGGGAGCAGATGAGGGTCAGCCCGCTCTGAACGGGGGCTGCCAGAGGGCGTGGAAGCGAATGGCGAGGCGGGAGTGAGCGATATTGGGGAGATCGGTGGGGTGAGGCAGACGAGAAGTTCTGGCGAGCGGGCGCGTTCATAAGGCAGGGGAGCCAGTGACCGGACAACTCGGAGCGATAGCAGGGGACGGCGAAAGTGCGGCTCCGGCAAGAGTGAGAACTAGGGAGAGTAATGTTGTGAGGAGAAAGACAGATGAGCGCACGCAAGAGTTGAATCACAGAAGAAACGCAATGGTAAAGCAGGGCAAGAAGAGAGGATCAGTAGAACGAAACGGAGCCTAAAAAAATAAAGACGGCAGAGAAGCAAGAAGATTAGAACTAGTAGTCTCTTAGGACAAGATTAATCGAGAACCATAATTAACGACATTAAATTTGAGGTGAGGCGTATTTTAAGAAGTTCGCAGTACGCGCGGAACGATACCATCCGTGCCTGCGTCTCCCTCCGACACATATATGACCTATCTATCAACATCATCTTTGCACTCTTCTCTACCACACGTGTAGATCCAGAAGTTTCAAGTGTACGTTATAGCATATCTGAACCAAAACCTTTAAGTATTTATATGTAGTGATAAAAAGGTTAATCCAAGCAAAACTTATCTAATAACAGTAGGTGCACACCTTATCTCCATTATATCTAGATGGTAGCCATTATTCTAATATCACTGTAATTCAATCCATAGGAGGTTCCAGGACAAATTATGAGATCAATGCAGAAGAAAGGCACAGGATATTTATTCCTCTTCCAATTCGCACAATCTACGGTCAGGTGGTCACGAAGTGTGAGCGAAGACGCATGTCTTCCTTGTAACCCCCCTTTGCTCGCGCATGACGCGGGCCTCCCCGCGCGCCGCGCGACGCTCCGTCGCCTCCACATGGCGGCGCTGAATCACGGAGGCACTTGTTCGTTCCCGCGCGCCGGCGCGCCGCAGCGGGTGCCCGATCAGGGCGGGGCGCAGCAGCCGGGAGCAGGCGCGCGACGCCTGTTCCGCCCGTGTCCCCCCGCCCCCTCTAATTAGAGCGGGGCCGCGGGGGCACGTGTCGCATCCCTCCCGCCGCCGCCCCCGAGAGGGTTGCGGCCCCACAATGGTGGCTAATTTGCGTCTCCTTTGGCGCGCCCGCGCCGCCGCCGCCGCCACTTGCGTCGCCTCCGCGAACGCACAGTGAGCCGAACTGGAGTTCAAAAGGGCGGCGGACCTCTATCGTCAATCTCAACTCACCAGTTAACACTATAGCCAATCCATTGAATTGTCCTGTTACTCGTTTTCGAAGTAATTATTTATCATATGTCACTTCTCAAGACACGAAAAATTACAATGTACAATACCGAGTGAACCTGAAAAAAGTATTCAGTACCTTAGTGTCTTTAGTACCTCAAAAAACGGTCAACATACCGCGCGGATCTTTCCTTCCTCGTACCCTCCTCCCTTTATTTATACACATGTTTGCAATGCATTACACTACCTCACGAGTCGCGAGAGCTGTCGGGAGCATAGAGCTTGTTCCGACTGGAGCTGTGTGTGGCTGGAGAGAAATCCCAGCAAACTGACATTAGGTCGGCGCCAGATCTCGTCGTCCTTCGGGGAAGGAACACAAACACCTCCAGGCACACACAACAATAACGAGTCTAATGATCATTGCGGCTGACTTTCTCGGCAATCAAGACTTGATAAAACACCACGAACAGTAGAGTTTTGAATTGACGCCACATTTACATACATTATAAAGATATTTTTGTATACCAAAATTTCAAACATTTTCTTTTTGCAAGAAATTGTTCATAAAATGATCTTTTACGGCACAAATTATGACATATTTGCATTTTGCGCTACGAATGATTGTGTCGTCACACATTCAGCCAATAGAGTTTGTGCACGCGGACAACACTATCGATCTTCTGCGCACAGATGAACTAAAGTGGTGCGAAACTTGAACTACGCATGCTCAGAAGATCAATGCTTTAACATCTGAGGATGCACAAACTCTCTAATCCAACGAGAGAATCTTGGGGAGGTAGCGTTAAACGGAACAGCCGACCACCGTTTTATCGCAGATCTCAAATACACGAGATGTCACAAGAAAGTTGTTTTGCAAAATTAAGTTTGATTCTCTTAAAAATTTATAATGCTGTTATACAAAAAAATAGAGAATGCAACTCGTTTATAATGTTGCTTTACTGCAATCGTACAATTTTGAAAACGTGTACTCATGCAATAAAGCTTAACATTATGAACCAATTGCATAAACTACTATTATTGAATCATTCCGCACAGAACTTTGTTATTAAATAATTGTGTTGTGAAATATCTTGATGTTTTATCTGTTGAAGACAAAAAAAGTTATTTTAATTTTTCAATGAAAATTTGATGTAGATTTCCTCTTAGCGCACATGAAACATAAAAAACATTCAAATCGACTCAATGCAAGCCTGAGTAACATTACAGGGGGTCCTACGACGCATTGCCCAGTAAATTACCAACTACCAGACAAACTAAAATATGCATGATGAAATGAGAGTACTGTTAACCGCATTTCTCCCTAAATTGAGTTAGAATGAAAGCGTCAATCGATACACATAAAACGCAGGAAGAATGCGACAGGATACAGTAACTACTTAGATGATAAGACATTAAAACGTACATGAAATAATCTGCAAACAAATCATGGGATTAAAGTGGGCGGCTATCTCGTTTCAGATACTTTTTTCCGTAATTACTATTTCGGTAGTAAATCCATAAGAAATCAATCGAATATCAAAAGTGAAATAAAAGTCACTAAAATGTACCAAAATATGTGAATATGCCCCTGATAATGGTCAGAGTAGCAACTGATCAATAAAAAGTTATGCTAAACCATAAGCACTGCATAATAGCACTTAATTAAATCCCTCATTGCAATAGTTTTTCGTTGCAAACATGAATGAGACGTTCGTAGCAGATATGGCGAGTCATAAGAGGTCTGTCGCTCCATGCTTTCATTTTTCTCAAGCAGCATCCAACATACATCCGTCTGAAAACTATCAATTTTCTGGGATATATATTCCAAACAATTGTACAAGTTGTCTCAAAATACATGTTACTTAGTTCTAGAGCATTTAGAGGGCTCGAAAATTATAACTTCTTGCTAATAAACATATAGGAGAGATTGCATATCACGGAATTATATGTTCCACACAAACGCCGAATTCGGACAATGGCTGAAATGCTTACCTACAACACGACGTGAGCAACGTATTGCTCAATCACCGATTTGACACCCACTCGCGAGCGGAATGGCGTATTTATAACCTCAATTTTTAACGAGGCGAATTGGCGCTTCGTTACGCGTGTCTTAAGTTCAAGACCAGGCTCCATCCTTTGGCCTTCGTGATTAACATAAAACACTCCCAGACTTTAGAATACATGATTTCCATTGCGGAGTATTCAAAGAACTACTTTTTTTTTTTTTTTTTTTTTTTTTTGCCGAACACTTTTACGGACGCTTCACTAAGCGTGTTGAAGTACGTGACGAGACTCCGGCATACGGTCTACTCAATTCACATATAACATCCTTTAGACCGTCCAACACATAATTTCAAACACATTTTACGCCGAAACACTTGCTTAATTAATCAAAACGCACCATTCTCATTTCATATTTGCACAAAGACCGAAATTAATGTTCAAATTGACGATTAAGCAAACGCTGTTTACTCACAACGCGTTGTGGGTATTTCATTTCGGGTGGTCACCGAACACAAATACCAACGACGTAACGTGGGCATATTGTTTCGTCCGTATAATGTGTGTTGTCGGTAAAACTTTCGATCATTAGCAATCTACGATCTTAGGCAAAATCGAATTCACAGATGTTCTGTGGGAACATGAAATCTCCTTGACCACTGCGTAATGTGACCTGCCGAACATCTGTGCATAAAACTTTGCCTAAAAATCAGGGAAAATGTCATACGTATAACTTCTTTATATGAAACTTCCCCTTGCACGGTCAACGGCAAAAAGCGATCATTTTCACCCCCTCCACCTGTCGTAGGAGTTATTAGTTCGTAATAATGTAACATTTATTCTGAGACCCTTGTAAAGAAAGTCGAGCACATTCGGAGCACGGCAAACAATATACAAAATGAAGACGCAACAAGACTATACCCAGTGCGCAGTTACGGCGGAGATGCACGCGTGAAGCGATGAAGTTGAGACTAAGAAGAAACTTTGTCGGCCTTCTTATTATTTCCCAACCCTTGAAACACGTTTAGTATCACAATATAAAACAGTAATTGTTGATTTGCAATGTAAGAACCATATTATCTCTCTTTAATTTATTCCTATAGTAATATTTTGATGGAGAAGGAATGTTTACTGTATGGTTTCCTCCACTGGCCGTCGGCCAATATATGTGGACTTTTTGGTAGACAAAGCAAACTATCCTGTCTAAATAAAGATTATTATTATTATTATTATTATTATTATTATTATTATTATTATTATTATTATTATCATCATCTTCTTCTCGGGATTCTTCCGATTCAGCTTCTCATTCCACCATTTCTGCATTACTATTCACCTCATAATCATTGTAGCTATCAACTCATTTCAAAATTCGTCATGAGTCTCTATGATCTCAGCTGTTGAGGGCCCCCAAAACCTCGTAAATAAACAAATGAAAACCACTTATTTCTTAATTTCTCTCTGGATCTCCATGAAGAAAATCCGGTTGGGGCCGACCAGATCGGGCATCGTGCCACTGGGCGCCTCGCCCTTCGCCCGCGTCGCCCAGCCGCCCCAGGGGCGAGGCGCCCCGCCCAGCGCCTGTCCGCTGCGACGCCGCGATGCCCCCGGCGGCGGCGGCGGCGCCCCGCCCCTAGGGCGCACCCTCCACCGGGGCGCGCTCTAGTAACGCCCGCGCCGCCGCCCCCGGACGCGGTGTCCATGGCGCGCCATTGTGCCAACAGCGGTCCCACGCGGAACACGGGGAAGAAAATACACGCCATGTCTGGACAAGATTTTGTCGTATTTACTATTGTTATGTCCAGAAAAATACACCAACTACTAAATCAACGGACGTTTGTTATTCACTTCTTGCCAGCCAAATTCCAAACGCCTATAGAATGTACCAATAGAATGCTCACAACTCTGTATACCAGGTGTCCAACAAAATAAACACGGTCGTCGTCACCAGGTGATTTACCGGTACAATCCAATATCACCAATATCCAATTAGAAGCAACCATATAACGAGGCACGGTCAGTGTAGGCGCACTTACAACACGGAGCTCTACCTCAATACAGTACTCCGCTCAGTCGCACGCCACCTCTTATATCTCAGTCTCGCCCCCGCCTCTGGTGGCGGTGGCTGCTTTTACCTCCACTGAGGCCTACACCGCGCGCATAGCCCGGCTGCAAACGCGCCCAATGTGAATCACTATATATAACCAAAACAACTATTACAAAGGTATGCCTAAAGGAACGTTTGTATGTTTTGCCAATGGAGGGGGTTGGGAAAGGAACTGATCTAAGTTATTAATTTAATCTGTTCTAAGTCGTTTGGCATTTTGATGAGTAGTTAAAAAAAATAACTTAATTTGAATTCTTAATACATTATTACATAATTAATTCTCATGGTTATGATTCAAACAGATCGCAGCTTTAAAGCATCCAAGTTTTACAGCAAATTCAAAATCTTTTATTCTAAAATGCTAGGGTAAAGGGAAGTAGACAGCTTGCATGAAGCTAATGGTTTGACCTTTTTAAATCCAAGAAGGTAAAGCATATCGAATGTAACCGTAGAAAAAGTCGCAAAGAAAGGATTCGCCTAATTCGCAAATCCATTAAACACTGAATTAAATTTACTTTCCCGGATCATGAAAGAAAGATCCAGATTAAACTCCGTCGGGCTTCCGCTTACAAATACAGTCAGACTCTTTCCGCAGGACGGGCGCAGAAAACCCCACTCAGCGACCTCTCAGCAGGAAAGAAAGGGAGGAGAGCGGCAGTCGACTCCTCACTTCCCGAATTCGACAAGATACTCGAGAAAGCTCCATACTGCCCTATCGACTATCGCCCTCTCTCCCTCGAAAGAGCGGGAGCTCCTGAGGCGGACGGCATCGCTATGGGCCGCCGCCGCCGCCGCCGCCGCCGCCGCCGCCGCCGCACAGTACCCCCACCCTCGCGTTCACCATTGCCTTCGCCTAGTCGGCAGCTCTCTCCTTCAGCTTCTAGTTCACCATTACCTCTGACATTACCAGGGCTCGGATTCTGATATGTCATCTTTTCATTGGTGCATTCTAGACTTAGCTAACTTGTAAATGAATGTTTATCACGACATATAGATGATAGAAATGTATAGTTATTGGGTCATTTTTTTTTTACTTTTTTTTTCATTTTTCAATTTTTAGGTCTTTTTTTAAACTTTGCGCCATTTTTGGCATTTTTATGTATTTTGTCTCTTTTTCATGTTTTTTTGTATGTTTGTTGGTTTTTTGAATGTTTGTTTGTATGTTTTGAATTGAATGTTTGTGTTTTTTTGTTTCTTGAATTTACAATGACCCACTAAAACAAAAGTTTTTATTGTGTCGTCAATTCATAATGAAATTCACTACTGCAGTGGACTCTGTTTTACGAACTCTCAAAATTACACGGTCTTCGGTAACTTCCTCGACCTTTCAAAACTGACGGTCAGAAGGTCAAAGCTAATGATTACATATCCTCCCAAAATAAAGACTTTATATTAAATATAATTTTATAAAAATTCATTTTATTTAAAATCGTAAAATTCATTGAATAAATAAACATTTTCATACATATTTTTGAATATTTTAACAAAAAGTTAGATCACTTTCCCCTTACTTTTTAAGTAATTTTATAGGTCGTTTTCTTCTTATTTTTACGTCATTTTATAGGTATTTTTCAAACGATTTTTAAGTCATCAAAATCCGATTCATGCTTGAAAAGTTGCTTTCGCCTCCCTCTCTGATCGTAGACAGTCTTTATCTTAATTCATGTCGCCCTAACTTACTTCGCTTTCATTTTGCCTTCAGTTTCCTCCCTATTTATTCGTTACAAGCACTCCCAAAACTACAGCTTTGCCATCGCATCCGTGTGCTCTGTCTTCTGTGTCTCCTCGTTCCTCACCGTATTCTTCTTCTGGAGGAATTTTATTTCCGTTTCCTTTTTGGATTTCCATTTGCCTCCTGATCTGACTTCGTTCAGTCTTGCAGTCCCTCCTACTTCAACTCCTGCATCTCATTCTCACTTACCTTCAATCCTAACATCTTTGGTGTAGTAACTATGGCCCGGTTAAATCAGCGTTTCTTCGTGCAAATTCTGAGAGAAATAAAAAAAAAGTTCTTTTTATTTGATTTATTTATTTACAGAGGTTTGGAGGCCCCTAAACAACAGACTGCATTGTCGCTCGTGAGAAATTTTATAACGAGTTGATAGCGATAATGTATTTCTCAGCTATTTTTTATCTCTCTTCGTCTATCCCTTCGCATTGGTCCCCCTTCCCTTATCTCCATCGCCGCGAGTGCATTCGCCTCCCTTAGCTTGACCTTCCCTTCTTCGCCTCAGTCCCCACTTCCGCCCTCGCCCTTTCGAAGGGAACGACTCTATCGCCCGCCGCGCGCAAGGCACACAGTCGCCGCCGCCGACGCCGCCCCCGTCCACATTCCGAACAAACGGTGGCCGTTCCATACGAGATGCGTGAGGACTTTCAAGGGCTGCAAGCGCCATCTCCTGTCCCCGCCCACGTCCTCGTCCTCGTCCCTTCTGCTGCCTCCGTGGGCGATCGTACAGACCGGCGACGGCTTAAAGAAGATACCGTGACCTGCTTGCATTCCGCGCGACCGGGCGGAATGTGTGAAGTTCACACGTTTACAGAGCAAACAAGACATTTGCAAAGTATTTGCACGCTTTATACGTTCTACACGGACACTGCATCGGTATCGAGTATCGACGTGTGGAATCGCCACGTACAATGCGGGACATGGCTGTCTAGGAAATGTGCGATTGTACTCCGCAGCATTGAAATTGTCTGCTGTCGAAGAGAGAACGTACCTCCGCTTCTATATTTCTCAGGAGAGTTTGTACCCAATAGAACGACCAGATTGCTTTTCGGTTTGTGATTTGGCGATAGTCGAAGTAACACCTCCAAATACTGCTCTAAAAAGAGACGGCATGCTTCATGATTCATCGAAGAACGTGAACAAAAGAAGTTAGAAGTTAGTGATCAAATCGATGTCTACTGAAAAATGATTTCGCTCATGATGACGCGCTCGATGTTAATTTTCACTATCTAACCAGTTGTCGACCAGTTGTACTGTAATCTTAAAACGATCGGCTTCAAGATCACGTTTAATTTCTTATCAGGTGACAATCCATTTTCTTTAACATCACTTTCCTTAGCTACTGCCAGTATCCCTCCAGATAGTAGCAGCAATCCCATCATGCCCACCATATTCTTTCGTTTTGATCCTCGGATAAAAATTTCTTTGGTCTGGCGAACGAGCAATAACAACTGACACAAATGTACACAAAATATGTCAGCAAACAAAAAAATAGGGCAGCCCATGGAGTAGTGGTAAGGGTGCACACCTTCCATCGCTGGAGCTTGGGTTCGATTCTAGGCATCCCAGGCAGTTGCAAGTTGAATGCGTGGTGGACAAAGCGGGTTTGCCACAGATTTTCTCGGGTTACTCCCGTTTCCCGTGCCAACATGCATTCTAGCGGCAAGCTCTAGCAATCATTCCCTATCCTATCATTAACTTCCATTCCGCTAAGAATCCAAAGATCACAACGTTGGTGGGTAGGGTCCCAGCCTATCGAACTAGAGTGAGAAGGAAACAGTGACGGAGAAGGAAAAGCCCCTTCCCAAATCCGTAGTTACCGATGATAAAGAGTAGATGGAATGCTAGGCGAGGCGAAGGGGTGTTGAAGCTGGCCCCTGAGGAGAAAAATAGTGGGTTTGTTTTTCATAAAAGCAAACATCAAATATCGAGTAGAGAAATAACAGTGAAAATTAAATAAACATTCGAAACGTTTAAGCCGTGCGTGGGCAAACTGTTCCGCCATCTTCAACTCGCCGGTCTACCCAGCCGTTAGAGGCGCATCTCTCCCTTCTACTGTCCTCTCTC
Organism: Teleogryllus occipitalis; assembly: GCA_011170035.1. Classification (NCBI taxonomy): domain Eukaryota; kingdom Metazoa; phylum Arthropoda; class Insecta; order Orthoptera; family Gryllidae; genus Teleogryllus; species Teleogryllus occipitalis. The sequence continues at coordinate 158,142 of BLKR01002481.1, forward strand.
TCTACACTCTCTCCTCTTCCAGGCCCCGCTCCGACACTGCAGTGGAGAGAAACTCTTCAGGAATTCCGATCCTTATTAAATATTGATTTCCGCAGCATGCAGAGCACGTCAGACGCTGCGCCAGTCCCCGGACTGTTAAATATTGCAGTTTATTTCCAAATGTTGCGGATAGAGAGCGCGTCGCATAACGTAAATTTTACGGCGACGCGCGACGCCGACGTCGCCACGCCCTCTCCCCCTCCCCCGCCCCCCACCCCGCGCCTCGCAGCGACGTGGCGCCCCGGCGCGCCGGGCCGCAAGGGTGTCGCCCAAAACGGCCATGCATTGCTCGCGCCGCGCCTCCGCCTGCCCTCTGCTGCCGGCCCCGCCCACTCAACCGGCAGCAGCGTAGCCAAGAGGATACAACCATTTCCTTTGCCGTTTTTGGTATTGCGGAAATGGATAAAGAAAATCTCCGATGGTCTCGAAAACAAGTTTCCCGCCAATCTTCAACATTAAATTGATTTATTTTCACAAACTCAAGATATGACATCGTCATCAGCGCCATGTGTGATCAAAACCCGTTCATCGCGACTTACTCATTTGCTCGCTGCTTTCATTTCACCGCTGATCGATAGTCGCTCAGAACAAAAAGTAATCGTGTGAAGGTCAGGACCAATATCGGCATATGGGCATTTAATAGCCAGAGAATTTTTAACAAACATTCCATTCCACATATTTCTCCCCGCGATAATAGAGGAGCAAGCTTTGAAATCGTGTTTCTATGAAACTATTAGAATCTATTTTTTTAGTAAAAAACATTTTCACGAGAAACAAAAACCGAGACAATGTAAATACAGTTTTCTTTCCTCTGTTGCAAATCAAACATCTTCACAATCATTTGGATTTTAACGCAACACTGTCCCACACAAATGTAAATCTTGTAGCGTATGTTTTCAAGTAAACAATGCATCTCATGCTAAAGAAAGATTCAAATAGTTTAGCAATAATTTGGCCCCAATTTAAACAGCCTCTGAGGTTTTTTACATCAACAAGAATCGAAAGAGAAGCAAAGCAAAAGGAAAGATTCATTGCCACTGAAAATTTCGACACAGCGTTGCCATCCATCCAAACAGTTCATCTTAATGAAGCCTCCGAATTCCAAACATTTTCGTTCGCAGGCAGCGGGAGATTCCCAAGCGCTCGGAGTCTGCTCTTATTCCACTGCCTCGGAGTTCCACTCAAATTACACACTCTCACCACGCGTCACTCCCCGCAGACCGCTACACAAACGCTAAGGGCGTAATCTTTTCTAATTCTTCCACCCCAGCGAGTAAGAGCACAGCCCAGTAGTCACCAGACTCGAATAAATAAATAAACTCCCGGGATCGCGTCCAGAGCCAGGAGGCGAGGCCAGCTGGGGGGAAACGGGGAGCGGGACGTTAAAGAAGTTCTCGGAAGCGGGGAAGGTGAAGGCGGCTGAGAGAGGGAGTTTCGAAATAACAAAAGCAACAGCATTGTATGGTAAAGCCGCTGTGGTGATCACGATGACAAAGACACTGTTGGATAATAAAACGAAAAACTCACTGCAGTTGGTAGTGGGGACGGAGAAAGCGAAAAGACTAGTAACGTTTTTGCAGAGCGTAGCGAAATGCAATTGACACCAATCTCTCGACTAGTCGGTACCACTTATGAGCATTTCCGAATGTCCAACTCTAACTATGCAGGCGCTAAGACACAAGATTACTGTCGATTGCTGCAAAGGGATTGTTGAAGAAGTTCGTAATATAGGCAGATGATAGCAGGGTCTGAAGAGTGATGGGTCGGTATGGAAATTATGGGGGCCGTGCTGACTTCCCGCGGTCAGCGGAGAGCTGGCAGAGAATTTGACTTGGTAAGCTCGGGAAAAGGGAATGAGCCAATTAGTACTGATTTCGGGCATGGAAACGTCTGAGATAATTAGTCCTATAAGTGTTGTGGACATTATATCCTTGAGAGAGGCGGTGATCCTCTCTCGCTAGGTCACACGCTGACTCCCCTTCCAAATATCTACCCCTAAAAGCGAAACTCCGCATCAGGCGGGTCAAGCTCTATATTCCCAACTGGTCTCACTGCATGTCTATAGTAAGTGTGTGTGTCTCTGCGTGTGGGTTTGTGTGTAAGGTGGAGGTGACAAGGGTACAAACGGAAATAGTGCGCGGCCCGTGGCCTGTTTGATACAGTTATACTCCAGCATTTGCTTGGTACTGATCGGAGAAACTAAACACTCGTAAAACTGTTCTTCACAGCGGCCGGCCGTTAGATTTCTCCAGACATGAATTGGGTTGAATTATCCCCAGCTGTGTAGCTAGCCTCGAAAATCCGCTGTCGGAACTACAACCCCAGGACCTCTCGGTCAACGACGCACCAGAAGCAAACGTTGCCTTAGAGCTATCGCAGCTGAGGGAGGAGAAGGACGAATTGGTGGCAGGGTAGTGGCGTGATGAAGCAGAGATGTGGCGCAAGGGAGGAAGGCGACTTCGGGATAGAACACAAGCGCCCGCAGCCCAGGAGCGACACCCGGAACCGAGCCGCGCGTTGGCCGGGGGCGCAGGCGGAGATGGAAATGGAGTTGCCGAGGCGCGGTGGGGGGCGAAGGGCACTGGTTTTCCGGGAAGGCGGATGGCAGCGAGCGGCGACTGTTTATCGGCACAACGCGCTAATTCCGGGGCCCAGCAGAGAGGAAAATTGTCTTCCGGGCGAAAGAAAAGTTGGGCGCCGTCCGCCCGCGGGTCTCCTTCCTCGCTCGGGCACTGCTCTTTCCGGCGGTGGCGGTGGCGGTGGCGGCGGCGGCGGCGGCGGTGGCGGCGGTGGCGGCGGTGGCGGCGGTGGCGGCGGTGGCGGCGGTGGCGGCGGTGGCGGCGGTGGCGGCGGTGGCGGCGGTGGCGGCGGTGGCGGTGGCGGCGGTGGCGGCGGTGGCGGTGATGGCGGCGGTGGCGGCGGTGCGGCGGCAGTGGCGGTGGCGGCGGCGGTGGCGGAGGTGGCGGCGGCGGTGGCGGCGGCGGCGGTGGCGGCGGCGGCGGCGGTGGCGGCGGTGGCGGCGGTGGCGGCGGTGGCGGCGGTGGCGGCGGTGGCGGCGGTGGCGGCGGCGGTGGCGGTGGCGGCGGTGGTGGCGGTGGTGGCGGTGACGGCGGTGGCAGTGGTCGCGGTGGCGGCGGCGGTGGCGGCGGTGGCGGCGGTGGCGGCGGCGGCGGTGGCGGCGGTGGTGGCGGCGGTGGTGGCGGCGGTGGCGGCGGCGGCGGTGGCGGCGGCGGCGGTGGCGGCGGTGGCGGCGTCCCGCCGGGAGCGACCCAGGGCGGCGCGGCGCCCGCTCTTTCGCGCGGGTCCACTCCGGTGCTCCGTGCCCTGGCCTCCCCACGCCGCCCCGCCCCCTCCTCTCAAGAGCCCTCCGGCGAGCGCTCTCTATGTCACGCTCTCGTCGGGCTTTCCCTTTCGGCGTCTTCACACGCCTTGTGCCGTGACCCACACGCTTCCCTCAGACACGCGCTCCAGTCCACGATTCAGATACCATTGCCCTCTTCGTTTTGAACTATCCTCGTTGTCCTTATTACACCAGTGTCTTGTTTCGACTATTAATAACGAAGAAATCGCGACTCTTCTAAAAAATTGTGACTTGCTCCCAAAATTGTAATACATTTATCCACAGATGCCGCAAATCAAGTAGATCTAAAGTCTCAGGTGTCTAATTTTGCACAATTTAAACTAATGTGCTCTGTGTTTGGAGCCAAAAAGGTATTTTAATAAATATTTTAATACAAAAGATTTAGAAACTCAAACACTTTGAATGTTACTGTAAATACTGGAAAAAAGGTAAGTAGGAATAAGTAAAAAATTAACAAACCTACGTTGAATACAGAATAAATTTTGATGCATTAAAAATGAAGCATCAAAAGACGAATTTGCGTGCACTAGAACTGCTTGCCCTGAGCCATGAAATAAAACAATATTTCATAAACTGTAACGTCCGATGACCCTTCAATCTAGCACGCAACTCCGTCATCTTAAAACTCTGGGAGCATCGTTCCAGCACAGAGGCGTTCTCTCCACACGAAAGACGGGGCGCGGCCTCCGACTTCGTCTTCTTGGAGCGAGCACCACGCCCTCGCGCCGGTGGAAGCGGGGGCCAGGGGGTGGGGCACGGCGGAGGTGGAGGTGGCGCCCTGGGGAGAGTGCTCTCGCTGCCGTGGAAATACGACGCAACGCAACGCGTCGCGCCCGCGCGAACGCCGGCGCCTGCGACCGAAGGGGAGGCGCCACCATAGCCATGGAAGTACAGTGTGAGAAGAGGGGCGGGGGACGAGAGGTCAAGGGCGGGGGAGGAGAGGAAGATGAGGAGTGGAGGGAAAGGAGTGGAAGGAAAGGGAGTGACGGAAAGGAGATAAGGGATGGGTGGAATGGGAAGGGAGAGAGAAGATCGAAGGCAGGGAGAGGTGGAGAGACAGGGAAGGGGCGGAGAGAAATGGGTGGGAGGTGTCGAGGGCATGGGGCTGTGGAGAGAAAGGGTGGGGAGGGTTCGTGGGCATGGGAGGGGTGGAGAGAAAGGGAGGGGAGGGTCGTGGGCAGGGGAGGGAGGAGGGAAAGAACTAAAGGGCAAGGGGGAGGGGCGGAGACGATGAGGGAGGGGGATTGGGAAGGCTGAAGAGGTGGGGAAGGAAAGGAAGGGGGCGGTCCCGGCGCCCCGGGCGTCGTCGACTACGCGCCGCGCCCGGTACAGTCGCACTCACGAGTGCACGCACCGTTCAAGAGCAGAGGCGGAGACGGCATCCCGGAAATGGAATTGGGCTCGCTACCGAGTTACGTGCTGGCACGTGTTCGCGCAGGCGGATACAGAAATTTTCCCCGGAGGGAGAGGCATGTCAAACGGAACAGCCCAAAGTATTCTTTTTTTAAAGCAATTACTTTTCGTTCAAAATGTTGAAAAAAGTAAAGTGCCTAAATACCTTTTTTGTAAATGGTATAATGGAAATTAGCTTTTAAATTATTTCCTATATATTTATATTTTTTCATGCTTGAACGTGTATCAACCGGCTGGCAGTAACGTTCTTCCCCAGCGCTCTTGTACTGTTAGAATTTCGATATGAAATCGTTGTAGTGTAATCTTCACTTTAAGCTTTCCCATTTCTTATTATTTATTCTAATTGATTTTGTTTAAAAAATTTATATCCACTCTTTAATTTCCTCTACTGTTTCTTTCATGTCACTGAACCACACTCGCTATAACAAAACTAATGCAATAATGTCAGTAATTCCATAAAACCTTCCTAGGAAATTTTGTGGGTCAGATTGAAACTACGAATCTCCCTTTCATATCTACTAAAATAAATACTGCACACTCAAACTTGCATGTCTAGAGACTTTTCTGATGGGTTTCTCAAATATTGTAATTTTATTTCAAACAATTTGCAACTATTGTTGCTTTGAAGCGATAAGAGCTCTTGCTACAGCAACTCTATCCTTAAAAATCAGTGTTCTTCAACTAATAGCATCTTACAAATTATCAGTTGAATAGTGTGCACATTATATAGTACATTAAAGAATAAAATATTCAAAAACAGCATTTGTAGAAAGAATGTTATTATATAAAGAGAATTTCATAGAATAGTTTAATTGAAGAACACAGTTGTCTCAGAGTGTGTTATCATAACAAATATATGTGCATTATTTTAATCAATGCTCTTTTAATCATTCAAATTGGCTTGACATTTTAGACCAAACATTACGAATGTCGATCTCTTATTTTCACAGGACAAATTGACCAGTACACAGATAAAGAAAGGATGATACTCTCCTCTAATTTACACATTTGCATACTCTCAAATGTACGTGAAATTTAATACAAACTGATTTATCTGATTAAACCCTTCTCTCCAATTATTGGTTCCGTTCGGAATTCAGCCGCTCGTCTTTCACATGAGCTCACAAAATTACCGAAACTAGCAACAGACTTCACATCAATGTTTTCAACATTAATTCAATGTGCCAACAAATTAACTTTGTATTTTCCACTACTCATTTTGACATCTCTCGGGCGAAATTCGTGGAATTGTTTCAGTTCGAATTTCTAGATTTTCTAGCGAGGCTAGAAAGAGTAAAATTCTCTTCCGAAAGAATGAAATTTCACAGTAAGCGGTTTAGAAATATCCCCTCTAAACAACGAACACTCTTGATGAGCCACGCACAATGATATTTCGGTTAAATGTTGCTTTCACATTGTAATTTTCCAAGATGTCCCTTCGTAAATACGAATTTGCTTCGATGCCACAAAATCGTTTGGATGCGGACGGTGAAAGGTTCTCCGAATACACATGTTTTTGTAGATATTAAAATACAAACCGCGACACAAACATTCCTCTAGAGAATATGAAACGTGCATTCATGCATGACTCAGTGTGCGTGAGATTCTCCGCGTGACTGTACAAACTAACGGGCCGTGATCGCTTTACACGGAAGCTGTCATAAGGGAATCGATTCTCAACGCGGTGCCTCACTACCCTACGCAGCTGTGCTCCGTGCTACCCTATGTTTCGTGCACACGCCCACATGACTTAATACACTGCATCTCGACCTCACTCGCCATGACGTTTGCACTGCTGTATTTCAGATCCGTATCGTTTGACAAGCAATGCCACTCACACACTGTCACGCTACAAGTGTTATCCTCAAGCTAACGTGAACATTTCTGATGAATGCACAGCGATAGCATAATAATAATTAATAATATGTTGTGTAATGTTTTTCGGAATTCCCTCCACTGTTATTTAATTTATAATAAGAAAACAACTTACAGTACCTATGTAAATTTCTTCAGTTTCAGTGAGTTTAAAAAATAAAACTAGCAATTAAACTACCAAAATTCTATCTGCTCAATTCTGCTTTGATTTTCACACGCCCATACGAGAGCCACTACTTAAATCTGGCTCCACTAGCTAGACAGCTGGGTCGAATTCCACTGCTGTCTGGCGGACAAATCTAGCGTCCGGCTGCTGTGATGAGTACTTTTCTGCAGTTTCTAGAATCAACGCCAGGCGAATGCCGGAGCAGTACCCTAACAAACCTGCCATGGACAGCGATGCGATGTTTCCTTTCCCTTTTCTATCCTCACCACTTACACACATTCACATGCACTACACTACCGCATCTGTCGAGAGACCAGTCGGGAGCGTAGAGCTCGCCCCGGCTGGGGTGGTGCCACGCTGGTGGGAGATACCTGGTCCCCGCAAGAAAGTCCCCGCAAGCGAACGTATATAGGTGCTGGATCTCGCCATCCAGCGGGGGATCACCGCCACCTCCAGCAATAAAACATGCGCTACACTTACGAGACTACTGGCCTTAGTTGGTGACGCGCCCGGAAAACCCCAATCAATTAATTAATCAATCAAGAGAGGAGAGGGAAAAAGTGATGAAAGAAAGATCGCACTCAGTCCTCGGTCAATTTGTTACAGTACTGCTCCAGCATTCCCCTGGTTGTTATCTAAGAAACCACGGAAAACTCCCGATTAGAACTCTCCTCCAGACGCGTTTGAATGCCGCCCTCCCATGTAGCTCAATTCGTCGGGACTCGAATCGCAGGACCTTCCGTTCGACGGCGTTGATTATTCATTCAACTTTGGCTGTTCGAGCGCCAGTCGTCCTGCGAGCACGCGCTGAGCATGCGGCCAGCTCTCCTTCCAGCAGGTGGCGGACAGCCGACGGCCGGCCGGCTGGGGGTGGGGCGGTGGGCGGCCGGCGGGGAGGGGGGGGCGGGCGACGCGGGCGGCGGGCGGCGAGGACGAACGGGGCGCGGGCGCCCCCTAGTAATTCACAGAGAGCGGTGAACCTCCGGGCCGCCGTCCCTGTTTGCGCCGCTCGCGGTCCCAGCCGCTGCCGCCGCCCCAGCCGCGCAGGTAAACAACGTCCAAAAATAATTCAAACGCGCGGTCGTCCGTGTAAACGTTCTGCTCCGCGCGCGGAAACGGGCGACGGCGGCGGCGGCGAGGACGGAAACGCCGGTGGCAGTGGTGACGACGGAGGGAGTGGCGGGGAAGCGGCATGGTTGCGGTGGTGGGGAGTAATGGAGGAGTTAGAGGAGATCGTGAAGATGGAGCAGGGGAAAGTGAAGGTGCAGGTGGCGGAATTGAAGCAGAAGGACAGAGAGGGTGAATGAGATGTTACGTAGGAAACGTATTATGCACATGAGATTGTGAAGGACGAACGGGGGGAAAGGAGGAGGAGGAGGAGAAAAACAGGGGTTAGAGGTGATAGTCCTTGCGGTGGTGGAGTGGTGATAGCGGAGATGGAGTGGTGATAGTGATAGTGATAGTGGAGGAGAGGTGAGAGCGAGGGTGGTGGTGAGAGCGGGGGTGAAATGGTGAAAGCTGTGGTGGAGTGATGAGTGCGGTAATGGAGTGATGAGAGCGGTGGTGGAGTGATGAGAGCGGTGGTGCAGTGGTGAGTGCGGTGGTGGAGTGGTGAGAGCGGTGGTGGAATGGTGAGAGCAATGAAGGAGTGGTGAGAGCAACGAAGGAGTGGTGAGAGCAACGAAGGAGTGGTGTGAGCAACGAAGGAGTGGTGTGAGCAACGAAGGAGCGGTGAGAGCAATGAAGGAGCGGTGAGAGCAATGAAGGAGCGGTGAGAGCAATGAAGGAATGGTGAGAGCAATGAAGGAATGGTGAGAGCGGTGTTAAAAATGTGATGAAGTTGAGGTACCTGAGATCTGTGAGAATGGTGACGGTAATGGAGTGGTGGAGACGGTAAAAGTGGACGCGTTCGAGGAGAGTTCAGGAGGAGGAGGAGGAGGCAATCGGTGCGTCTATGGCAGAGAGAGAGTCGCCAGCCTGGCGGGGAGTAACGGTGGCGGAAAGATGGTAGAAGCGGCAGCATTGTGGCAGCGGAGAAAAAGGCAGCAGTAACGACGGTGGTGGCAGCGCAGAAAATGTGATTGCTTTTAGGGTAATCACCGGCGTATTTAGAGAGTGAACACGCCAGAGAGCGGGCGGGCGGGCGGGCGGGCGGGGTGACGAGCGAGTGTTCGGAAAACTCTTGCTTGCAAGCGGCAGTGCAGATGGCGGTGGTGGCACACCGGAAACCTACAGCAGGGAGACCGAGCGAGAGCAGAGGTGGATCGTCGCTGGCGCCTAAAGGAAACGAAGGAAGTGGCGACGCGAGCAGAACCAAAGGAAGCGAGAGGACGAGCACTAATTAATTGCGTGGGTGGCCGCACCCGGCGGGGCGGTGCCGCCAGCGATGTCTCCATCGTCATATTGGAATCTTCTGGCGTGGCAAGAATGTTCGATAGCGCGCTGAGTTGTGTCAATGGCGCAATGCGGAGCCCTCCTATTCCTTGAAACAGCCTCGGAACGCCACGAGTAGGGCAACGGAAACTGTCGGCAAAAGGGAAGACGGCAAGGACGTCTGCGATGAGGAATGAGTGATTGAATGAGGAAGTATTTATTGTTTCCGGGAGAGTTAATTAAGTAAGACAATATCCCGCAAGTAGTGCGTGTTGTATCGCCATATGTCGCGCTGTTCTTTCCGCGCTGGGACGTGAGATTCATCGTCGATCTTCACGTCGGCTCTCGGGGACTTCCCCCTTTCCGTTATCTACCCCAGCGGAACCCCAGGGATCCCAGCTTGGACAATCCTAATGCTCCCGATTCGTCTCCCCGCCTTGTGTGGAATTGAAGTGATGGTGGCATGTGAGTGTACAGGGAGAGAAGGGGGTCAACGATGAGGAAGGAAAGATCACGCGTGGCAAGTTGGTTACTGCATCGGTATTCACCTGCCACCAATTTAAGAATCCACGGAAAACTACCAATCAGAGCAGCTGATCGCTAGAATTCACCTCTCTCCTCCAGTCGGCGGTTAAATTTCACCCAAATATGTATGTAGCTTGTGCCGACAATTCGCCGTCGTGACTTGAACCTTCGGAATTTCCCATCAAAGATGCAACAAATGCAACGACATTTCCCCTGAGCTATGTCAGCCGATAGTTGAGTGAACGGCGCAGCACTGCGCCGTTCTAGTTGCTGAAAAAGCAACAGCGTCGGAAACTGTACCGGAGCCAACGATGAGAAGGATAACGGCGACAGTGTAGTTAATACCTGATTAAAAGCTAAGAATCTCTCCCCGTTGCAGCTACGATAGCGGTGAAGAGATAATGAAGACTTCGTTTTGTAGTGACAACTGCCCATTTGAAGAATTAATATATGCCTTACGAGTATTATTTCCTTCGACATCTCTCCGTATATTTTGAAATTTTGCTTGCTTTCTGACTATTTAAAGACCTCACAAAATCAAACTCTCCTTGAGAGTATGATTAGAGTGTGTGTAAATTGAGATAAGTGACTGTAGATTCACTTATCTCAATTTACAATACCGAAGAAGTAAACTAGGATCAAATTTCCAATTTGAATGATACACGAATTTTGTTTACATTACAGGATATTAAAGAGAAACAAATAATGTTCTAGTAAGGTTCGGACTTTTGTTTTTTCATCACGTACAACCCCAATTCCTAATTTTTCAAAGCACAATGAATGTACCAACAAAACATTTTACAAAAGTAACTTCCAGGCACTCGCCTGTAAACCACGTCTTTCTCAGAAGGATATTTATAACTGAACGCGTCAGACGGCGCGACCGGTCATGGAAGAACGGGCGGATCTCAGTCGAAAGGTCGAGCAGAAAAAAAGTACTTCTCAGTTTGTCGTTCGTTATTAGAGGAGGAAAATGAAAGCGTGCTTTCGCGCTGGGAGCAGTCGCCTCGGTCGAGCGTCGCCCGTGGCCCACGCCTCAATTAAAAGTTTCGCGCCGGGAGGCTGGGTGGACGTCGCGCCGCGCCGCGCGCGGGTAAAGGCCTCGACGACACTGCGACAGACGCCCGCCCGCCCGCTAGCCCGCCCGCCCGCCCGCCCGCCCGCCCGCCCGCCCGCCCGCCCGCCCGCCCGCCCGCCCGCCCGCCCGCCCGCCTAGCCCGCCCGCCCGCCCGCCCGCTAGCCCGCCCGCTAGCCCGCCCGCCCGCCCGCTAGCCCGCCCGCCCGCCCGCTAGCCCGCCCGCCCGCTAGCCCGCCCGCGCACTGCCTCTTATAACGCGCTCAGGCTCTAAAGAGATTTTTTTACGGTTTGGCGCCAGGAGGTCGGTGACGGCTGCCTTGTCATGGCATCATACGTTCGCGCCCAATGTGACGCCAACTGAATAGCTCGGCGGCAACAGTGTTCTCTCTGCATCGATTCACTAAGTGGCGGATTTCCCATACAAGCTAGGTAGAATTCAGCAGCTCTCTGGGGGAGAATTCTAGTGATCGGCTGCTCTCATTGGTAATTTTTCATTGTTACTTAGATCAATTCCAGGCCAACGCAGGAGTAATACCGTAACAAATGGGTCATGAACCCGAGCAATCTTTCCTTATACATTCTTGCTTCCTTCTCTCTCCTTAAAAACTAGCTTGCACTCCACTTCACTTATCGGAAGCTGAGTTGGATGTGTGTGTAGAGCTTGTCGCAACTGGAGGATGTAACTGATGGGAGAAAATACGCAATCAATGTGTAGGTATGCGCCGGATCACTCTTTCCAGGGACCGGATTCACTCTTTTACAGGAAATCCGCCACATCCAGGGTATACTGATTTCAGTAATTGACGGGCACAGAATCAATACTCAGTTTTTCCCTCGACTGTGACCCGGAGTCAATCTTTTCCTTTTAAAGTGCGTTCAAACTGACAGGGTATTTTTTAGAGCTTATTGTGCCCTTCAATACGAATACCTCCTTCAAGAATTAAGTACAGACGTTTAAGAAACAAACGCTCGTGTCTCAAAGGCATTAATTTTACAAGAGACCAAAAACAATCGCTTTATTCTTGCACAGAATTTAAATACATATTTATATCATTTTTGTTGTCAATGCAAATAAGCTATTTAACAAAATAGAAATCTTTTAGTTCTAATTGTTTATGACTAAATATTAACTTCAACAATTAAGTTCACTTTCGATATAAATGAACTTACAAAGTATTGTTTCTTAAGCGATCATATATCGTTTGGAAGTTTGGCGCCGTGAGGTCGGCGATAGTCGCGTCGACATGAAACCTCGGGGCACGCTCTCGCCTCGCATGCGACGTGAAACGGAATGTGCCCTCTTATAAAGCGGTCAAGCGCAAAAGAGAATTTTAAAAATTCCGCGCCGGGAGGTCGGTGGCAGCAGCCTTGGCATAGAATCATACGTTCCACTGGACACTGGCATTGTCTGGTCGCCGCTACACGAAAGCCCAGAACACATCTTCTCAAAGAGAGGTGCTTCTTTGTCCTTGTACTTGTCCTGTAGGTTGAAACTGCCTCGAGGATCGGCGATTGTATTGCGCACAATACAGGCCAGTCCAAATCATTAGATTCGGAGCATTTCAATTGCAAGTTTTTTTAATTTTCGAATAAAAAACATTGGCATAACATACGAAGTTTTTAATACTTAGTATGCGTCCCCTTGTTCTCAATGAGCAATTTAAGCCTTTTAGACACACTTTCACAAGTTTCTTTACACGCAGTCTTGATTTGTTCACCTTGATGCCAAATTTGGAGGACTTTTTATAAAACAGCTTTAACTCGATCCAAAATTATAATTATAATGTTTTGAATAATATTGAACACTAATCCTCAGATCTCTTCAACTTACACTACTCACTAATATCAGTGGTTACTCTAAAAGAGTTCACGTTTGAATGAACAACTGGTAGGTAGGCAGACATTTAACACTAAGCAAATAGGCTGTCAGGGCAGTAACGACAACTTTCAACTTCATAACTTTCCTTGTCTTGCTTGTTGCAAGTTATAGTGACAGTTTGGTGCAAGCAGTAAATGAATAGTACCAAGGAATATTTGTAAGACATTTGTAGAAAAACACGAAACAATGTTTGATTCTAATAATTTGGACAGGACTGCACATGTAAATATGTATGGACATTAAATGTTACGACGGTTTCGACGTCGCTATACCACTTTCAGTTTCCAAAGGGATTTTAGTTTAAATTTCCATTGTAGAGTCAGGTCGTAACCGCTGGGCCCTGCAGCGTAGTGATAGCCGAGAGCTGCGGGGTCTGCGGGTTCGAGTCCCGTGTGGGCGCAGATGTTTGCTTTAGTGTTGTCATACGGCGAGACTTGATCCAACAACCATGTATGACATTCAACACTCCACTCCTTCGGCCTGAATGTTGTAAGAATGTGGCTGCCTGCGTTCCAGATGGAGAAAGCTCTGTAATGGGCGTAAGGGCCACAACTTAGTGCCTCGAGGCCACCACCCAACATCCCTGTAAAAGGGTTCAAGCGCCACCCCTGGCTTACGAGGCACACGCGGCAGGAGTTAAGTGCTCGACCGCAATGAGCTTACGAGCCACTACACAGTGAAGTATAGAAGGAGTGAAGGACAGAATCCAGGGACTCTAAAAAGGTAACGGTATTAACTGAGGGCAGGGAGCGTCAGCTAATAACAGACAGGTTAAATTGACGTACAACGCCCGACGATGATGATGATGATGATGAGTCAGGGAGCAGTCACATCGACACGCTCTTCACTTCCGATAGTTGTCACTTATTGTAAGCACTGCCGAGCACCGATTAGGTACTGTGATATGTTGCTTAAATGAAGGTCTTTGAACCATCGCGGAGGAAGGCACCTGTGGTAGTGGCCGTGTCATCGTAACTACCGATCTTGCGATTGCCTTCCTCAGTGTCGTCAGCGTTGAAAGAAATGGATCAGAATAATGTCTCAAGTTCAGACTTAAAACAACTTCTGGGCCGATAATAGAGATCCGTGCGTTTAATAAGCCGATGCATTCAATAGCTGGGTAAACCCCATTATTTAGAAAATTGAACCAGAGAATTAAACACTCGGGAAAGAATTCCTTAACATCTTGAAATTCAGAAATCAACAAATATGTCTCAGAATAAGCAGAAATCAAAAGAACAACTGTGAGCACTCTTAATCACCCACATATTAAGTATCCCAATCTTTGCACCAGCGCGACTGAACGTGAGACGGATAACGGATAACAGACACCTCAGGGTGTACTGGCAATCAGACTCAACGTCCCGAGAACATATCCTCATCTTCCGCGCGCGGCCGCAGATCCACCGCGGCGCTAGAAGCAGCGCGAGAGGGAGCGAGCGGGTGGGGTGACGTAGAAGAGAAAGCGCAACGACTAATTGGCGTATCAGGGCGCGCCCGTTATCAGCGCGCACTAATTTTCTCCTTCTTAGAAATCCCTCGCGCGCGCGCGCCAGCGGATGCACGCCTATCTTAACGACATCTGCGGCGCGGCGCGGCGCGGCGCGGCGCCGGGGGAAGCGGGGCAGGCGACGAGGGCGCGGCGCTCGCGTCGGCATCGGAGGGTTGGAGGGGTGGGAGGGGGGAGAGTTCCGCAGTTGACGAAGAGGTGGCAAGGAGAGGGAGCTGCCGTGGGGGAGGAGCAGATGGAAGGTGGTTCGGCAGGGACAGAGGCGCGGGATGCGGTGGCGGGGAGGCGATGAGGCGGCGGACGAGGGAACGTCGGGGGTGTAGTGGTGGCAGGGACAGGGGATGGCGGAAGGGGTGCATGCGTTGGCGGCAGGAATGGCGGCGGCGGCGACGTCGGCATGGGCGGGGGTGGAGACGAGAGCGGCGGCAGGGGCCGAGGCAGGGGGTGGTGAAGGGGGCGCAGGCGGTGGCAGCGGCAGCAGGAGCGGCGGCAGAATCGGGGGCATGGCAGCGGTGGGCAGCTACGGAGGCGACGGTGGTGGCGGCAGGGGTGGTGGCGGCTAGCGAGTCGTGAGGGTTGATGAATGAGACGCGTCACGGAACGCGAGAGACGGCGGGGGCGTGGGAGAAGCAGAAGAGGATACCGAGAACAGATGAACCTCGTTAATTCAAATCTTCACAATTCGAAAATGCCTCCGAGTTGATATAATGTTCGTTTCCCCGAGGATTTTTTTTTTTTTTTACATGGAAAAAGATACGACATGAAATCGAAGTTTTTCAATCGATATCTCGCATCCAATACGAAAATTTACGCACGAACTTCTTTGTAACTCGATAATATTCCAAGTGGCTGTAAGAAATTATCACTGGTTTTCTAATTCTCTTTGCAGACAGAAGGGGCTGAGGTGTCTTTCGGAATGGTGTGTGAATGTATTAGCTGATTTTCATTGGCTTGGTTTTACGTCTGTGGTGACATGTAGAAAGTAAGGAAATAGTCCACCAAGATTAATTTAGTGAAGTACTTCCCATCCCAATCGTAGGAAGCCTTGGCAACAACATGTGAGACGGATAATCATCATTTCAAATTTCGCACTGTATCACAGAATTTTACGGCAATGGAGGATGCTTCACCTGCCAGACCAATGCATCGCAAAATTATGATCATCTCACCAAAATGCATCTTTTGTCGAGCGACGCCAGGCCAGGCGACGAAGCCCCGGCACGAAGCCAATTAAAAGTTTGCCGATCGGTGTCAGCGCCGACAACGGCGGCGCTTCCTCGAAAAATAACCCATCGACCTGTTCGCGCCAACGCTCCTAGCGCATAAAACGAGGAATAGATAACAAACGACGATATTAGTTCCAGAGACGGGGAATTGAACAGTCAAACTGCTTATGCAGAAGACAGTCCTCATTTTTCTAGAAGTTTATTCGAACAGAAATTCGCGCGACTGTACTCTAGTAAAAACGATGAGAGTTCAAAGTTTTGTCTACGAAAAAAGGAAAGATAAGTACGCACATGACGGTAGGCTCTTGAAAACGCTTGATGAATATCATACTGTTGATGACGCTTCGTGATCAAAATGTTATCGCACGAGAATCCAGAAAATAATAAATTCAAAGAATTTAATACGACATCTGGATGACAAATTATCTTCGTCATGCATAGCAAACTTGAATAAACGTTCCGAAAAGAAAAAAATAATCATGGCGATTTTTTTCTACGTAATCTTTCACCACCTTGTTTTGATAAATTAATTTTAAAATACCTATTCGTAACAGTAATCGCATACAAAAGTCCCTCAAGAAGAGGGGGAAGACATGAAGAGTCCACAGATTTCATCGCACCGCCGGAACGCTGAAATACAACACCGCAAGGGGAGAACGAGGCAACAATTGTTGCTTTATTGACAGCCGCATTGTGGGAAGAAGTAAATGGCTTGTGTATGTAGCACGATACATACGACATTTCAAACGAGCTCTGTCTGAATTTGACACGAGATTGACGGGGGCAACGACCCCCAAAATTCCTTTCGCTAGCAGGCGGGGCATAATTTGTCATAGGCGCGGCGTGAAAGGCCTTACAATTGATTTGTCGATTAGCCGACGACGCTTTAAAACGTTCAATAAACTCTCGCTCCAGCGGGGATGGGCGCCGGAGGAAGGGAAGGAAAGGGAAGTTCAAAAGTAAGAGCAAGAGAGAGAGAGAGAGAGAGAGAGAGAGAGAGGGAGAGAGAAAGAGAAGAAACACCCCAATCCGGGTGAATTACACGCAGCCCGAAAACAACAGCAGTTCTTTCGCACTGGCCATCTCGCAGCCTGAAACTACGGCCTGCCGGTCGCACTAAAACATTCGCTTTCACTCTGCTTCGCACTCGCCAAAACCACACGTCTGTTGAAGTTTTACAACCTGCCACAAATCGATCTGAGTACAACTGTTCGTTGCTACACAGCTCGACAGAATAGCCATTTATGATATTGTTTCTCACAAGAAACAAAGCACAACTTCATCAGCATTTTACGACTAAGCTCTCTAAATTACATGCACGCGCGGATTTGTTTAAGCAAATGATTAATCAAAAATGTCAAAAAATGTTCTATACCAAATTATCACAAGGGTGATAACGCTAGTTTCACAATACAACAGCAGTTTTTCTAAAAATCGAAAAATATCTCAAGTCGTGAATTAAGTTCTGTCATCGAACCCTTCACTTTGCATACAGTGGATTCCTCCTTTCCCCGGCGTACATCACCTGCCTTTACCTCCGCGCGAGGTTACCACTTTAGGAGTTGAATAGTTTCCAGACGAATGCAGATAGGGACTCGCCTTTTCGAATGCGAGCAGCGGACCTTCCTGGCTTTCGAACCATGGCCTTCTCCGACATCCTCGAGTATTCACCGTCTCCCAAACCTTCTCGAGCATTCCCATCCAAAGGCCTGCAGCCGGCGCAGCAGGCCAGTTGTGACAGCCCGCGGAGCGCCCGAATACGCCCATTCTCCTCCCCGCCGCCAGCCCCCGCGGTCACTTGAATGAAACATTCCCTCCCGCTGAGACAGCCAGCCTCCCTCTCCGCGGGGCCTCCTCCGCCTCGCTCCCCGCCCCCACACCACCCCGCCCCGCTGCGCCACGCCGCGCCACGCCGCGCCACGCCGCGCAGCTCCGCGCCGTCGAAAGAAACCCCGACCCCCAGACGGAGCGCCTTTGAGGCGGGCCATGTTTGCATAGCAATTCCCTCCTCCTCGCTTCGGAAAGTTGGCAGAGTCGGAACGGTTAACAATGCAAGCAGCGCGCGACTCGCTTTAAATTAGAATGGGAACGACTGCTGGAGCCATAGGCGCGGCCGCCGCCCCTGCCGCCCGCGCAAGCCGAGTGAACCCGGGCGGGCGGGCGGGCTGGCTGGCTCGGTGGGTGGGTGGGTGGATGGGTGGGTGGCTGGGTCCGGGTCGGGCTGGGAAGTTCCCGGCAAGAGAACTTAATTTGAGTTTACTTAATGTGTGGCGGTGGCTGCTCGGCAACGGCGCGGCGGCGGCGGAGGGGTCGGCAGCCAGGGCGGGCAGGGCACGTGAGGGAGGGGTGGGTGGAAGGGTGGCACGCGGGGAGGGGGGGGCTCTGTAGCAAGAACGCGTGGTAGCTGGCGGGGGGAGAGGGGAAGGGAGGATGAAGCGGTAGCTATGTAGCGAGGGAGGCAGCTGGCTGACAGAAGGGTGATAATGTATGTGACTTGCGGCGTTCTTGTTCTCACCCGATGTGGGAAGATGGCGATAGATCAGAAGCAATGGCAATGGAAGATGATTGAAAAATCTTCGTAATAAGAGTGAATATTAACAATATAATTATGTTAAATGTTAATGGAAGGGAAAAAAATATATGTCAATATTACTAAAAATCTGTGATACTATTTTAGAACAAAATTCCTAAATTTTCTGTGGAATGTTTTAGAGTGTAGCTGATACGTCTACAGACTGACAAATTGTTATCATTGGGAAGACAATGCGGCCCACGCAGCTTAAAACTTATAGAACTTCAAGGAGTATCGTTAAAACGTATAAAAAGTTTCCAAAATTTAGTTCTGAATTATGAATTCCATGAAACTAAGAATTATTGCATTGAACTCAGAAGTTATTTAAACAAATGAAATGACGGATCAACAGACGTGGAATAATTAACAGAAATAATTACCTTCTATATCGAACTTATTTCAGATTTTTCTGAGATCTATAACTAGAGAGCAAAGGTGAAATGTTAATAATTTGTAGTTTTTTATCATTGTTATTAAAAAATGTCTAATGAAATTATTTCTTTTAACTAAGCATGAGTAGTTTAATTAAATTGTCAGAGCTCCATCTGAGATGTAGATCTGTTTCAATTCTTGAAAAATGTTTGATGCCATGCCCAATATGCGTTCGTTACCCGCAAATAACGGATTAATCAATTACCAACGCAGTTTTCGCCATACAATTGAAAGACTCAGTAAAACTAGTGTCATTCCCACATTCTTGTGAAATTGAGTTATTAGCATTAAATATACCTTCAAATATTGTTTTTTAGAGTAATATGTTTGTTTTTTAATCCAGAATGAATTTATATGCAAATGCACTGTGTTTAAAAGTTTAAAGGCATACTGAGTTGTATTACGAAAGTTCTAGTAAAACCTTCAATATCTCGGAATTAGGACAATGTGAGATAACCCTTTATTTTACCAAGTCCTTCAAATAAAAATGCAACAATTCCGTCTAAATCGAAATTAACTCATTGGTTTAATCACCTCAGCGATAAATTCGATGTTTCCTTAATCAGTGGAGAAAACATGGTTGTTGAACGTGGCATTATCACTATTGATTATGTACCAATTCAGTGCAGAGATTTTTGTGGACGTAATATTTCGAACATCATTCTGGCTTAAATTTTCGCAGAGGTTATTAAATCACAGCTATTATTTCCATTATCACAACCCACCAAATAATTATGTTATTTTCTCTTTCCATCGTTATCCAGATAAAAAGAAAATTTGCAAAATATTGGTCCAAATTGAAGCAGAATAGATTAAATGTAATGGAACAATACACTTCTAGTAAATGAAACTGTTTCTATACAATTAAAGACTATACTGAAAGCCGAATTAAACACACATTTTATTCATGAGAGTGAAACGCAGTCGAGTATTTGATGTTCGATCATCGATCCAAATCATAATTTTCACGCGTAATTCCCGCAATCTCGTTATGCCATTCCATTAACAGAAATTATGTACAAGGCTTGTAAAGAATAACTGAAAATGCCCGCATTCATTCAAAAATTCGTTAGTAAACAAATATTTCCTTTCAACGCGCAAATCAAATTGCGAAATTGCAAACAGAGATGTGGACGTCTGCAAGTGAATACATGAGATTAAGAACTGTATTAAGAGTTCACACACGGAAGTAACTAACGATGACTACAAAAAGTACGTCCATCACAATTCTAGTTCATACCTAATTCAACCCTTCGAACGAGTCTTCGAGCCAAGCAAGTAATTTAATTTGTTCATTAAGTAATTCAGAATTAGTGCATGTTTGGAATCAGAGGACAGGCATGGAACGCTTGCACATCAACATTGTAGTGCTCTAGTGAGTGACACATTGATTTATATCCACAATAATTCATGAAATGCGTTTTGTTCTTTCTGCAAAGCGTTTGATCATTTCCTCTCAAAACACTTTTCAATGAAGCATCCCAGCACTAAAGCATCCTTACCCCTCCCTCCACATCACAATAAAGCCCAAATCCAAATATCTGGCGTGTGCACACAACCGAGGAAGTTTCCGAACCATTTCCATTTGTCCTGTTGAGGGAAGGGGGGCAGAAGGGCGGCGGCGTGCCCGCCGGGGTACGCTGCGGACCCGCTGTCCGCCCTGAGCCCCGCCCACACCGCCCAGGGCGACGCACGCCCCGCCCTGCCCTGCCCAGAACCGCCCCGCCCCGCGCCAGGCCAGCCAGTCGCGAAATCGATTGAACAGAGCGCCGCGCGACACATAGGACGCGGAATAAAAAAGAAGCTGACGGCTTCTTCCGGACGATGTGTCCTCTTCTGCAAACACGCCCACCGCACACTACCTTGGTTGCAGGACGCCGGAGGCGAGGCGGCTGGGAAAAGAGTCTGCAGTTCATGTTGCCATGTTGTGTGTGTGTGTGCGCCTGTGTGTGTGCCTGTGTGTGTGTGCCTGTGTGTGTGCGCCTGTGTGTGTGCGCCTGTGTGTGTGCGCCTGTGTGTGTGCGCCTGTGTGTGTGCGCCTGTGTGTGTGCGCCTGTGTGTGTGCGCCTGTGTGTGTGCGCCTGTGTGTGTGCGCCTGTGTGTGTGCGCCTGTGTGTGTGCCTGTGTGTGTGCCTGTGTGTGTGCCTGTGTGTGTGCCTGTGTGTGTGCCTGTGTGTGTGCCTGTGTGTGTGCCTGTGTGTGTGTCTGTGTGTGTGTCTGTGTGTGTGTCTCTGTGTGTGTGTGGGGGGGGGGGGGGGCAACAACGTCTCTTCCACCGTTTGGATATGTTGAGACGCCTCAGGAATACAACTGCGGCCTCTGCAACGTTTCCAACCAGGAGGTTCTACGACTCGAATCGCCACGGTGGCGGATTTTCGACAGATAGCGGAGGTCACTAGCTAATACCAGGTGAATGAATCCATGCCCGAACACCGTAACAAATAGTCGCGAATTTCTCCATATACATTATTTTCCCCTCCTCTCCCCGTACACACATGCAGGCATGCATGCAGAAACAATACGTTTTATTCCAGTTCAAAATAAATTCATTTACAAACATTTCATTGTACTACTTTCATCTCACACTCTTCGTTTCAAACGCAGTTAAAATGCGTTGTACTGATTCTGGGTAAATTACACAAAGCATTTTATCAGAACAGAAAATAACCGTCAGTATGACTAAAAACTTAATTTGCTATCAGGTGCAACCTAATTTTTTTTCCATCTTTTATTTATTCTCCATTTTCATTTATTTTAGGAAGAAAGCGTTCCAACGAAGGTATCCTGTAGAAGTCCGTTTCTTAGGGAACAAATTTACGTTATCCTCTACCTAATGAGAAGTCCATTTTCTACGTTTCTCCCTTAAAATCATCTCAGACTTTTAATTAAAAGACTGTATTCGGTCGACAAATTTAACTCTGATTGCCGAATATAAATTTTCGCCATAGTGCCACCACCCCACTCAGAACCGGATGCTCTATTACAGGGGTTGCCAAGCTTATTACTTCCAACCTTTCAACCATCCTAATAGCATGTACATCGCCAAAAATACACAAATAATTGTTTCAAACTAACAAGTATGTTACTTTAGAGTTCATTTATTTAGCGTATCAGTTTTATTAAGACGAATCTTACGGAAATCCCCGCCTAAGAAATTATTTTTCTGTTACGTGTACTGATATGAATGTTACTTTTTATTTATAAAGGGATCTGTATTTATAACTAGGGACAGGATTTTTACGTAATTACATATATTTTGTCTTTTTAGTTACCGTCCTCAAATTTGTAATCTAGGCGAATCGGTCCCGTCCTAACACAATATTCAATTTTTTCGTTACATATTTTTACATATTTGATACTATATCGCATATTTTACATATTTTGGTATTTTCACGAAACATTTTTATTATTACTTTATTCAATTTTATTACATATTTTTTATAAAATGTAATATTTTAAAAAATCAGAATTTTTTTCGTTCATAATTACCGCGTGCTCTCTCCTCCAAATATCCTCTGAGAAGACGCCTGATATTCTCACAGTCCCGCGCGCCTTCGGCTTCAGTTATCTCAGTAGCGTGAAGTGCGCGTCAGCGACTGAGATCATTTTCACTTTTCGGTGTGGAAAGTATCACTGACGTCGCGGATCGTGACTTTTAACCTTAATTTTGGAGAAACATTGGCGATCGCCAAGTGTACTATTCAATGAGAGTGCTTCACGTTGCAGTGATATTTGCTAGTCGTAGATATAGCTAATTTGTACGATGTGTTCTATTAAGTCTAGTCTGGCTGCAAAACTACAGTCCTGAATAGCAATAGATGAAGCTTTTACTACTGATGGGAAAGTTGTATAGTCCAAAGTGTGCATCAACTTGTGCTCTCCAAATGATTTTTAAAACGCTTCTATTATTTTTAAAATTTGTTTGGTTTTTTTATAAATGTAATTTTGTCTTACGTAAATGTGTTTTATAATTAGTGAATTTTGATATTACATTTTTTATCCGATTTTTCATATTTATTACATATTCTTACTGTTTTAATTACATATTTATGTACATATTTTGACGTTTCATACTACATCTTTTTCCGGTCTCTATTTATAAAAACGTATTCTACAAACAGTTCTAACAGTCAGCACAGTAAATTTATCTTTTTCAAAAGAGGAAATGTAATATTCAGCAATGATGATAAAAAACAAGTTAGAAGGAAAAACTGTAGGGCCATTTTTACAATTTCGCTCAAAGTTTAATCATTCGTAAGATACGGTTTTGCTTTGAATACGGAACAAATATCTTTCGTAACCCTAAAAGAAATCAACATACTGTTTTCCCAGCTTCAATTACTCGTATCAGTTCCAATATTATGATTTCAGCCAAAACTACGTAATAACATTTTTGTGCAGGCCCACGAGTCAAAAACATTGGGAACCCCTGGCGAAGCGGGGGGGGAGGGAAGGGACGGGGTGACAGAGACGCACGCAAAGAGGCACTTTGCCAGGCCGCCCAACCTCTCGCCGGCAAAAATGCTCCAAGTCACTCGAAGAGCGTGTGGGTGGTTTTCGGCAAACTCCACCCAAAGGCCACATCGCGCCAAGGGAGAGGCGTCGGCCACACAGCAGCAGCCAGGCGGCGAATGCCTCAGCGGACGAAGCGGGGCGAAAGACAAGACGAGAGAGAGAGAGAGAGAGAGAGAGAGAGAGAGAGAGAGGGGAGGAAGAAACAGTGGGGAAGAGTGGAAGAGAGCGAGGGTGAGTATCCGACGCGGGTGTGAGAGAGATGGGGGGGGGGGGGCAGGCGGACAAACAAACGAACGTCGCCGGAGCGACACGCGATCCCGCTCTCGGCAGCCCGCTGCTAGCGCGACGAGACGGGCGGCCGAAGAATGAAAAGGACGACGGAGGAAGGGTGAAGCTTTGGAGCAAAATGGGAGAGTGGCAAAATACACGAGGGGCGCGTGAAATGTAGTTGGACGATATTAGAGGAGAAACCCTAACGCTCCAGATAAGGGGAAAATGATATGGAAAGATCGTCTTATTAGAAAAAAGTTTCGCGCGAAGCGTTGAGAAAGGAAGGATGAAAGGAAAGGGCGGAGAAATCGCAGCGAACCAGCCATTTGGTAGCAGATGCATAGAGCAGTCTTATTATTCGAGAAAAAAAAAACAAACAGCGCTGTAGTAAGTGACGAACCCTTGGCAGAGACTTAAATTTGACAAGTAAAATATTTTTTTAATGAAGACCCGTCAAATTGTTTGTATTTGTATTTGTTGAAATTGTGAAGAGTTAATTAGTGATTTCTCCGAATATTTTTGAAAGAAACAGTCTCCTTGTTCCGTCGGCTCTTTTACAGTTCAAGTCTTCACATATTTGATTTTGGTTAATCTATTTACAATTTTATTATTTCGTTCTATTATTTCGATCGCACTCCTCTAAAAGAAGTATATCTGAAATCGTATTTTTTTTCTTCCTGGAGGAAAATCAAGTATTAAAATGAAATAACATTGTTACTAGAATTCTGGCAACTAGAAAAAGATTAAAATAATTGCAAACATTAACAAAGGATGCATTAAATATTTTGTCATGAAACAAATGTGAAATTTAACTAATGATGCAATTCAGATGCTTCCATACATCGAAATGACGCCATGAATGCAATATTTAATTCAGCTAATACGAATACTGAAATTGATTTTTGTCATTACGACTTCCTTCTATGGTGCACCGTGTTAAATGCATTCTTCAATTAATCATCGTTATAGGTGGATGAGAAAAGAGATTGACAGCACTGCAATTAATCAAAGGCCTTTCGAATGTGTAAATTTCGGGTATAATTGAAACTGATTTCATATCTTAGAAGGTTCATACAGAATTTCTGAACCATATTATCGCTTGCTCACTCGCGAACGTCGAGGTAGCGTAAAAGTAAAATTTCATTATTTTGGAAGGATAGCAAGGAATTTACAAACGACTGAATCTGACTCATATTCCTCACACACTTTCCTTTTAAAAACATGATTGGTACTTGCACAGCACTGAATACGATCTACAATTAGGTCCACGAAAAACTGGTACGAAAGATTCTGGAATAATGACTGTCGTTATATACTACATTTGCTCTTCAAAAAATCTAGTTAGGGACGGCATCTCCACAACCTCGTTTCTTGCCTCTCATATATATGTAACCAATTCCACGCGAACGCCCGTTTCTCCACACATATGTTTCGTCTTTTCAGTCGCCTCTTTGGGTAATGCTGGAGCGCGCTGCACTCAAGCGGTCGCTGGGGGAACCGACCTCTTGGCAAAAGCAACGTATTTGCTAACTGCGGACCTCGAATCCATAGCAAAAGCCTCTGAAGCTACAAGCTCTCGTTCGTATTTACGCTCACCCACGCAAATCCTTGCGTCACTGCCTTTCGTGCTATCGGGTAGATGTTAACTGCGCATACTTTGCCAAGCTTCTAAATACCAATTATAACGCATCGATACTTTTACAAGAGACTCCATTGTGATTCATTAATGAGAGCTGTTGACAATACCCGTACGATTTCATAGCATCTTAATTCATAAGAGATCTCTTTTGCTACAATAGACACTGCGAAGCAATTAGACTAATATTCACTCATATCTTACAATCTTTTAAAAATAGTGGAATTAGCAATACGTAATAATTACATTAACATTTGAGCATCTGATATTTTCGCGATTATAAAACTGGCAGTTTAGCGGAAAAATGTGTTTCTGCTTATATAAAGCAAGCACTACATAACCCTCCGTAAATGCACGGAAAAAATCTGAAAATAATACGCTCTACAAGTTTTGTCTGGGACTGACACTATAAAGAAACTTTGATTTTCTGTGTTAATATGTAGCGTCTTCTAGTACCACATATCCTGACATGTGGATACAGCAGGTGCGAATAACGGAAAACCCGGCACTACTGGTTTCTACAAAAAGAACCTACACACTCGACGCAAGGCAGTCTGACAACGGCTGGTTTCCGGAATGTCCCCTCCTGGCGGATTCTAACAACCGGTATCCACGAGTTTCTCGCTTTCTATTACGAATAACATTCTGATTTTTCTTACTCGTGAAAAATATTATTTGAAAATATATTTTAAATAGCATACTTCTTTGGTCTGAAGACTCTAATAGGTGTGAAAATATAATTGGTTGGAAGAAAATGAAAAATAATACCCTTCTCAACATCTAAACCTCCAACCCAAAAATCGAAAAGGTGTCTACCCAATAACGAAAGAATAACATACATGAAATAATTTTAAATGCAGAGATAACGTCTGTATATTAAAACATTGGAAAATATGTCAATAAACTCTGAATATGAAAAGATAATCCTAACCAATGGCTTTTCGATCTTAATACTGAATTTCATAATTTAGCATCTAAATGTTTATTGGACTGTTAGGTTGAGCAGCATCGACATAACACCTTCATTTGAATCACTTACCTTGCCAACAGCCATCACGAAATTCGTTTTTGAACCTTATAATCCTCGCAGGTCTCCATCATCCAATGAGTTGGTCATTTGCACATTACGCAACACATATACAATCTTTGGTATTTTGTGAAAATGTCTGAAATGTGTTACTCCACTAATCACTCGTTCCAGACACATTTTTATAACAAGTGCAACATAAAAAGTTAGACGGGATTTCCATTTCGTGCGACGAGAATGTTGCCTGACGCCACACTTGACAATGTTCTGCGCAAACGTCTCCGAAATCCCCTTAACACACTGCTTCACAATGGACACAACCTCCATTCTTCTCTTTTCAAAAAGCATTCAATAAGGACGCAATGGAAAACTCCTCACAATGCACTCGCTGTCAATGTGAACACATTTCCCTATCGAAAAATCTGTTTCAAAACAGAATTTGCCCTCATCTCACTCACACGTAATTCACAGAACACGTTCTCACTGCTTCCTCGATGAAAATGCAAATTAAAACTTACACCACAAAATGCAAAAAACACGTCAACTCACATGTCACTTTTCACAAGTATACAGAAAATCAAAATTTACTCACTAATTGCTGTGTTTTGGTTGAAAACGTCAGTAAACAGCAATGGTTGTCGAGTCATTACACGATGTGTATCCATTTTGGAGTCAAATATGCCCCAGACGTACACACGAAATGGATCCTCTCAAATCTACTTTTCGCGACTACGGAGGAGCGACTTCTGGATTTCACGATCAAATGACCTGAAAAACCTAAAATGACTAGAAAAAGTTGAGTAATTAACGTTGAATTAAAGAAAGTACCCATTTTGATCGATTACATGCATTACGAAACGATGTGGAGATACATTTCGGTAGAAATTCTACGCAAGTCTTGCCTGATTTCAAAATCTCAATTCCAGAAAATGAACCAACTTTACCGTTATAAAAGTAATAAGTGTACATTTTGCTACTCCATTTATCCTTCTTCTCTAAGCAGTCCCAATTATTTGAGAAGTGTCATCATGTATCTGACACGTACCAGTTTTTTTAATTTTAAAAAATCTCGTTCCACTTAAGTTTTTAACTTTCTAAGTGTTTCTAAACGATCTATCTCACTAAGTGGTGGCGTACCCACCGTAAAAGCCACCAATCTTTTCTCCACTTCCATATTTACTTAGCTGTTAGAATTAAGCAACCTACATAAAATAACGAGTACAACTTTTAATCAAATAACAACAGTCACCTATTCAAAAAACATTACAAATCTAAAAACGCCTTTTCTGTAATTTGCTGTCCACGCGTAAGTAATGCTAAGAGAATAGTGATCATGATTTCAAAGAAACCTGCACCACTGAGCTCAAAGGTCCTGTCGAAGAAAAATCTCACCCTCGCCTAGGGAAGCAACCGGACCGCCACCTCGCCCACATCCATCCAGTCACTCCTCCAGGCAATCCTCGTCCACAGCGCAGCGGGGGGGAACGGATACTCACCTAGTTGGACGTACATCTTGGGGCGCACGTTCTCCTGCCAGGCCCCGGAGGCGGCGTCCACGCAGGCGGCGGCGCCCAGCGTCACCAGCAGCAGGGCGAGGAGGCCGCGGCCTCCGGCGCCGGGCGGCTCGCCGGCGGCGGGCGGCATGCCGGCGGCTGCGGCGTGGGCACCGAGCAGCGGCTGCGGCGGTGGCGGCGGCAGCGACGGTGCAGGCGAACGCGGCTGGCACGCGGCAGCGGAGGCAGCGTCGGCGGTAGAGGCTGCGCTGTGAGGCTCAGACGGCGCCGGCCATCCCGGCGGCGCGCGGCGTCGGCGACGGCGGCGGCGGCTGCGCTCGGATCGCGCTCGGTCGACCCCTCGGCGGCGAGTGGCGGCGGCGCGGCGGCGGCGACGGCGGCGGCGACGGCGGCGGCGGCGGCGGCGGCGGCGGCGTCGCGGCGCTGCGGTGGCGGCGCGGCGGCGGTGCGCGCGCCACCCTGCTGCGGCGGGCAAAAACACAAGCGTCGGTTGGCGCGCGGGCCGGCCGCGGGGGCGCGCGCGCGGCGGTGGCGGCGGCGGCACACAGCGCCAACGCAGGGGTGCGGGTGCGGGAGCGCGCGAGGGCGGGAAAAGCGAGGAAGGGGACGGGCGGGCCCCACCCGAAATAGCCCGGCGCTGGCGTCTGGCGCGGGGCGTGTGCGCTAGGCCGCCGCCGGAACGGAAGCGAGGCGGCGCGGAGCCGCGCGCCTAGGCGCAGGGGGAAGGGGAAGAGAGGGGGAGAGCGAAGGAGTGGGGGAGGGGCGGGTGTCGCCCGGCCAAGGAGCGAACACGCCTCTTCTAGCGCCTCCACGCGAGAGATACGAAGGGCAGCCGGTGCTTGGAGCACTTGGCCTGGAGCTGCGAATAGTGCTTGAGCCTGCTAAAGCCAATTGCACCTAATGAGCAAGACGTTTAGAATTATCACTAGGGTTTTTGGCTACGACGAAATCGTGTTTTCACAGAAGGATGACGAGGTTTAAGCTTGATTATCGAAATAGATATGAAAAAATCACTTTCTAGAGACGTTAGAAAGAAAGAAAATAGGACTTCATAAAACTCTTACGTAGTAATGTACTCTTTATTTAATATGGATTTTTTGCAAAGCAATCGACAGTAATCTCTTGATCACTCTGTAACACTTTTGACCATCTGCGCAACTCGAACTGTCCATGCAAGTAACTGCTCGAGATTGCTGATAATTCCTGCAAAAATTTCCTATATTTTATATTATCGCACTGATGAACCTAAAACAGATTTTTCAACAGCGACTAAAGAAATTCGCAAAGAATCATACGTAACTAAATGCTCAATATCCATGAAACAACTCTAAAATAAGAACAAAAGTGAAATTCTTTTATATTATTCCTTCACATTCTTGATTCCTGAACTTTTCACAACGAAGCCACTAGATCTTATCCACGATGTAAACTTTAAAATGTTTAAAATCGACAATATCCGTTTATGGATGTATGCGTACGTGAAACGTTCGGAACGAGTGTGCATTCACACAGGGGCGAGCAGCAAGCGCATATGTATGCGAGCTTGGGTGTGAAAAACACAGAATTTTATGTTAATGCGTGTGGATGGCGAAACACGTACGTTGATGTGATCTCGCAGTGAAATGAAACCCCAAATTAAAGCCACCATAAAATTCCACGGATTTTCTATTCCGGGATCAAAATGAACTTAGCCGAGTTGAAGTTTCCGAACATTATACTAACGAAGAGAGGATTCGGGCTATATAAAGTATCAAAAACTAACATTATGCATTGCATTATCTCCTGAATTTTCTGTTAATGGCAATGTAAAACAAAGGATGCAAAATGGTAAAACGTTGTGATCTGTGATAATCTAGGGAACACCCCTCACGTTTTACAAATACTTACACGCGAACATGTAGTTTTGTATTGCGTGACTTTTATAGCTTGTCAAATTTATTTGGATAGAATTACTTCGCTTGCCTGCAGGGATGCATTCGACAGTCTCCCAGCCAAGAGTAAATATTTAAATCGGTATATTAATACCCATAACAATATGAACATTACCGTTCTTAACTTCAAAGCAATACATCTATTTAATTCAACGCAGCATTCAGATAAATCGCATAAAATGTAATTAACAAAGTTTTATCCGTTAAAATCAATAAAATAGACAAAAGATCAATAAAATGAAAAAGTACTAGTACAATTACACGACGGCCAACCATTTACAGAAAAATAATGAGAAAGCATATTCCCGTAAGTCAGTCACGGTGTAAATGAGGACATCCGTTGAACATCCGTACTTTTGTCCCAGTGTAGACACGTACATCAAAGCGCAGGAAGAAAAGTCGGGAGTAGAGAGGGACATAGAAATGCGAGAGAGAAAGATGTCAGCGGCACGTGCGCGGAGACCGGAACTGCGAGGGGAGCACGCACAGGGCACGCGTCTCGGCAGGGTACGCTATGCGGGGAAGGAGGCATGAGGGGACACGGGCGGGCTCGCTGATGGAGAGGAGAGCGGGACCGGGACAGCGGGGCCGGGACAGCGGGGCCGGGACAGCGGGGCCGGGACAGCGGGGCCGGGACAGCGGGGCCGGGACAGACAGCGGGACCGGGACACAGCGGGGCCGGGACAGCGGGGCCGGGACAGCGGGGCCGGGACAGCGGGGCCGGGACAGCGGGGCCGGGACAGCTGGGCCGGGACAGCTGGGCCGGGACAGCGGGACCGGGACAGCTGGGCCGGGAGAGCGGGGCCGGGAGAGCGGGGAAGGAGAGATTACACGACAGGCGTGTCGTGCAGGGGCGGATGGAGGGTGGAACGTCGGACGGCCGGGAGGTGGTGGGAGGGCAGAGAATCGGAGCTGAAGGAGAGCGTGTCAGTCTCGGTCCGCGCAGTCGCCACTGCTCCCGGCTCCTCTCACAGCTATGGGACGCAATACGGCATTGTGCCAACGAATACCAGTGTGCATGCGCGGAATTCCAATAGCGTGATATTCCGATGGCTGCTTATGCCTGCTGTCGGAGTTATCGTGTGTAAGGAGGCCTTCGTGTGTCATCATGTTTTATTCGGGAAAATGTAGAGGTTGTCTTGGACAGAATTTTTAACAAACGCTCTGTATTGATGTAAATTTTTTGTTTCCATATGTTCGTCGTAAAATATTGAATGTAGTTTAAAATACTTTAATTAAATAACAACAAATAGTTTAAAGGTTTAATTGAGAAATATCATCTCTGGGTTTGTTCATAGTTCAAGAAATTTCATTCTCTCGCGTTTAAAAATGTTGAAAAATATTATGCTTTAATAAAAAAGAGCGCGTTATATTTCAAATGCACAATGTACACACACTGTTCAGTCGCCTTTCAGAAAGTAAAGACTCTAAAATAACAGTTTTCTTTTGTTGTGAAAGGTTCAGGTATTGACTTTTGATAGTCCAGTAATATTCGTGGAATTCTCGTCCATGAATTGTTAACTGCGTAGGTTACATTCAATTGAGAGGCTAGTTCATCGCCTACTTTTCGGAGCTTTACAGTAGTTCTGACCTATCAGTGAAGATACTTGGTTGCTCAATTTCTGGCCATGCATTATCTCATACAAACATTTCTTTACAACTTGATTTATCACATTATTAATTAAAACGACTCACAAAATGCACTCTGATTCTGCACCAGTAGTATAACTCTTCAGTAAAAAAATAAATTTTAAACATGATTTAATACTCAATTTAATAACAGCTCTTTATTTATTATTTAATGAATCACCGCATTCTACAGAAGATTCATTAGATAATATATGCATACGTACTCATATTTGGAGATACTGGAATTTTCTTTTATTTCTTACCTTCCCTTCAACACATTATTTACATTCAACATACTCGTATAAAGTATTTCAAAATGACTCAGATTTATAATATCTTAATTTACTATAGAAATATGCAACTAAAACTTTCGCAGATGCGCCTCCCACCTTCCTGTCATTTCTCCGTTTGCAGGCGTTTTCATAGTTCATAAAAGCATTTCGATTTCTCAGGCAACTCTTTTAGATCGATAGATAATTTGCTTTGGACATTAAGCCCGGAGGCAAATTCTTTATACTTACTATACATCTAATAATGAATACTAAATATACATACAATTCAATACACAGAACAAAATTACTCCATTTAAGGCATGCCTACTAAATGCAGAAGCCCTTCACACATTACTGATCCTATCGCTTA
This sequence comes from Teleogryllus occipitalis, assembly GCA_011170035.1. Lineage (NCBI taxonomy): Eukaryota > Metazoa > Arthropoda > Insecta > Orthoptera > Gryllidae > Teleogryllus > Teleogryllus occipitalis. Next base: position 189,755 of record BLKR01002481.1, read on the forward strand.
CACTATTATTAGAATTTAATCTTAACCTAAAAGTGTTGATGTTTCTAGGAAAAGTCTCCATTAGCGCTGCAGGCAAGCTACGAGTATTCCATGACTCAATAGTCCATTTCCCTATCGCTCGCCAATGATTCCCATGAGGATACATCATTGGAAATACTTCCTAACGAATTTCCCCTTTGATTTTTGATACAAAAAATTCTCCTCCTTTTAAAATATCTGAAGAAACATATTTATTTCGGAATTTAATATCATTACGTACGAGTTTGAAATGCTCAGCCTTCGCGAACCAAACAACAGCTTACATTCTTTGAAGTTTAACGATATCCATTGTCATAAGCAGGTGTCATTCGTTACATAAGTGCAAAAACGTTTTTAAAACTAAACAAATTAATTAAAATGTTTTAAATCATACGGGATTTAAATATATTTATTAATGTTTATTTATATGTAATTAATTATTTTCGTGTGTAACTCTTTACGAATTGCACCGTATTATATTTTCACCTGAAAATCTAAGGATATGGTCTATATTTCAACACTATAACTTCGAGAGTGGCAGGCTACTATTCCTCCAATTAGGTCGGCACAGTACTGCTAATGAGCTGATTTAAGGTAATGCTCAGAGGCGAGGAAATGCGGTTTGTCCGAACTTCTCACGGTATTTGACAACCCTGACAGGCAGCACCCGCGGCGATTACGAGACAGCCTGCCGCTGAAACCCCAGCACCACAACACGCACATCTTCCTTTCCCCTTTACTGTAAGCCGCAAGGTTATTCACCTTATCCCAATAGCCCTCCGTCACCTGTAAACCTCAAAACAAAGACCAGTTGGTGTAGCGGAGGTTCACAACACCCACGGTGGCTCAATGTGAAATGGGCAATATCGCGTGAGGGAGACCAGGGATAATAGTAACTAAACACTTGTGGCGAAATACTGAACAGAGCCTGGGAGCATAGTATAACAAAACAGATGGGTGGCAGAATGAATACTTTTTTTCGAGGTACAGCAACAACCCATTACCTTAATTGCTTGCAGCCACATTAATGTTAAAATGTGCAAATTCTTCTCCCAGTAAACTATTGCTATAATAAAACCGCCTTCTCTGAGCATGTCATAGAAGGTGCTAAAACCTTACCCTCGACATAATTATGATATAATGGGGGTAGGATTACGAGAATCAACAATCCTTTAATTGTTATACAGAAAATAGAAACTTGGAACACTATGAAATTATAAATAAAACTAACAGTTACAAACTAAGAAGAAATCCTAGTATTTAGGAACTCAAAAGGAATCCTACTAAATACAGGGAACAACCAGTAAGATTTACAGTTACACCGCATGGTCTTCAACCATGGCCTCGCCTAACACAACATACGGAAATCCGATAAGTTGCGATACACAACACAAATACGTATCGAACCCTACAGATCCACTCGTAACTGTTACCAAAGCGTGCGTTTAGTGCGTGTTTTATTGATGACAGGGTGCTTAGGAGGGCAGACAGTTGAAACGATGCGCGCTCGAGAGGGCGAACGCTCCGGCAAGCAAACACGGGCGCGCGGGCGAGCACAGCGGCAAACGAGTGAGCAGGTAAGCGTGCAAGCAAACGAGAAAGTGCGGTCAATCATGAGAAGACAGAAAGTAAACGATGGTAGTTCCAGGAGAGTTTCGAGTAAGATGACAAATTAAACAAAAAGAGCATGTGAATGCAGGTCAGAGACACAAGTTTTGCATAGTAATCAAGTAACATGCGTCAGTCCATCGCTCACAGTTAGACCAATTCTGATCCACCAATCGAGACCAAAGAGGTGCATTCAACGTTTCTGGATTTCCTGATATCATTTTTTGCAAATCCATCCAGAAACAATTTTAGAAATCTCTCTAAAGTATGTGTTTTTTAGTAACGAAAAGCGTTTTTTAAGACTAACGGCACCTACAGAATAATCTATGGCTCATTGGATTCCTCTCAGCAAGACTATTGACACAAATTTTAGTCGGTTCCCTCTAGGATATTCTGGGGGGGGGGGATGGAAAACACGTGTTTCTAATTGTTTCGAAGCACGTACGAGCATATTACGGAAACGCTACGAATTACTATTCACTCTATCCGACAATTACGTCAATCGTTACGACTTGATTCATCAAATTGACGACCATTAAAATCAAATTTAGTAAGGAAACAAACATTTAAACAAGAAATATAATCGATATTTTTCGTGTAACTTTCTACGTCTGAAATCGAACGAGGCGGGAACTCTAATATGTTTAAAATTCATGTTTTCTATGGTCTTGCAAAGCACAAATTAAACTTTTAAACATAAACATTACCGTCCGAGGCGCCATTCTAAACTCGTAGATTGGTAAACGATCCTGTATGTGCGAGACGAGGTGTTCGGACTAGACAACTAGAGGAAAGAAAAAAGTTTAGAGAGCAAGCAAACCAACTAGCCAGCGAGAAAGCGGACGAGTGAGTGAGTGCACAAGTGAACGAATGGGAAAACTGACCAGTGAGCTAGCTGAAATACGGACAAGCACGCGAGGTTTCAAGTACGCGGCTGGAGGTTAAGCAGGAAGGGCAGAGAGCATGTGAGCAAGGCAGGGCGGGCAGCCGAATAAGCGAGCCGTTCGAGATGTGGGTAGCAGCAGCCAGGAGCGGCAAGCGAGCAGAGAAGCGGGCCGTGCCTTCACGGGTATCGCCCGATTGCATCCCTCGATCAGGTTACCCCTTCAGGTATCTCCCC